>CABFWB010003936.1:31660-49783 GCA_902151455.1 Timema bartmani
GAATGATGGAGAAGCACCTCGAACAAAAACTTTCCACAGAACATGAGTTTTTTTCTAGCACATACGTCACACATTTTCCCGGCATTCCCAGCGACGCCTGGTGCCACAAGCTCGACTCAGTTAGTCTAAGAACACAGTTTATTGTGCGCGGAGGTGTGATTGGAGACGTGATGCCACAACACAGTATAATCGGGCGGTGGTAAGCCTACACTTGTTTTATTTCGTTCTTGTTTAGTTGTGGACTTAGTTTCTTCTTGTAGCTTAATAGCATTAAACGCTACAATGCGTTAAAAATGTACAGCCACTAGCTGCCTACAAACATACTTTTTTTAAACATTATTTAAACCTAATTTAAATAGTGATAGCTACATAGCAATGTTCAGTATCCAATTTACCCATGTTTACCTTTCCTTAATCACAAGGCTTATGTCGAGTTATCTGACATAAATTACGACCAATTGTTTATCTTTGGATTCGAATTGTCCATAATTCCATTCACAAGTTTTCCATTTCAATCCCAAATGTGGCCAAGAAGTCTTTTGACTATTAGGACACAGCGCTGAGACTATGTTTATCTAGCTGTGACTGAGGCTTACGATTCATAAAGTTTGACCAATCGTGTGGCTAAACAGGAGCTGAATAGTTATAGAGTAAACTTTTTTTTACGTATGAGAGACAGGGTGACAAATTAAGAGGATATCATATTCTGAAAATTGAAAAATGACACCTGGACACGAGAATCGAACCCGGGACCTTTGACTTAGTACGCCAATACTCTAACCACTGAACTATCCAGGATTCATCCTATGCCCAGGGTCATTCTTCATTCATATTTTAAGGCAGAGCCTATGATGGACGTGCGGAAATCGTTGGCTAAAATATGTGATTATATTAATATCACGAGCTATTAGATAACGCAGCCATCTTAGACTTGGTAGTTGGCTTATTGCACGTCCATCATAGGCTCTGCCTTAAAATATGAGTGAAGAATGGCCCTGGGCACGGTAAGAATCCTGGATAGCTCAGTGGTTAGAGCATTGGAGAACTAAGCCAAAGGTCCCGGATTCGATTCCCGTGTCCAAGTGTCATTTTTCAATTTTCAGGATATGATATCTAGATGAAGTAATCCTCACTAAAAGCATAAATAATAGCTTTGGTTGATTAATTCCAAATTAAGAAGAGCTAAGAAGTGAGGATAAGAAGAGAACCATTTTGAATGTGATTCTTCGATACAAAGCAAACTAGATTGGGCATATCCTTACGAGGATAGGTCTTCTGCATGACGTCATAGAAGTAAAGGTTNGGATTCAAATATTGAATGAGTTGAAGGAAAGAAGAAAATTTACTGGGTTTAAGGAGGAGGCATAAGACAGGCCGCATTCAAGCTCTAAAGTTCACACTAACAAAAGGAATGGACATGTCTTGAGACAGAACAAATAGCCTAATAATAATGAGAGTTTGGGTGTTCTTCGTGGGCTTTCTAAACCCTTGATTGAACATGAATTAAAACTATCTTAACTTATTGATATTTAATCTTAGTGTTAAAAATCATATAATACTAGTATCAGGCTTAGCTCGTCTATAAATAGAAACAAAATATATTTTTGGCCCTTCTTAGGAATAGTTTGTAGTTGTAAACATATATTTTAACTATATATCTATTTAGCCTCGAGATGATGAAAGTATAATCTAAATTGCACTTGAAAGATGCACTTAAAGCCATCTAGAAAATTAACCCTACGCTCCCAAATTGAAACATCCTCCGAGTCCTCGCTTAGTATCAAATGGGAGGAAATGAGGCTTCACAACCATGAAGTAAATGGTATTTATGGAACGAGTTTCCCTTTTCAGAGAATAATGTTTGATGGTATTCTTGTATCAAAGTTTGTTTTCAAGTTTCACGTATTGTACCAAGATTGAGTGAGGTCGTGTGGTCGTTTAACTAGTGTTTATTATTCGTTGTATTTTCTGCACTAATAAGTGTACTAAGCAACAAAGACAGTATTAAGATCAACTGGTGAAACAATTTGACGACCAATAACTATTCTATACCACAATATTTAAGCTTTTGGAATTTGTATGACGTTTTGTAACTAGTTCAGAGACACAGTTGATTTTTGTTAAAATAAACTAAGATATGTCAGGATCTAGCTTTTTATTTACTTTGTTTCTTACCACCCATTCCGTATAATCTCTGACTCATCACATGGAGGTAGGGAACAGAGAAGTAGAATTTAGAAGAAATGTCACTGCCTTTACAGGGAATAAAGGTAAATAATAATTCGCAAAAATACCTCAGTACAACTGGCCGGGATTCGAACCTCTAACTCCTCGTACTGGGTAAAATAGATCATATTATAATGTTGCCTATATCCACCAGTAAAGTTGAGACCTAGTAAACAGATAAATTTGGATAGTGTGATTTTTATTTGGATTAATTTAGTTTTTATCTAACTTAGAATACATTTTCATTTCATTAGGTCTAGCATCAGTGATTTAGTTGATTAAACTAGTTTAAATAAGATTCATTTTAAGAACGTGGTTGATTGTGCGGACGGAAATATAACAAAAACAATGTTTTTAAAAAATCGGACTCTGAATACTCGGGTCAGAATGAAGAGTAACATCATAAGATTTAGCAAAATAACTACTTCCTGATATCAGTAGCTTGAATTATATTTCATTTATTAGTAGGGTTGATATCTTTACATTGAATTGATCATGTATTGATAAATAGCGCAGCTAAAGCTAGAAATAATAGCTCTTCATAATAAAAACATCAGGAAAGCTACAAGATAATTATACCTCACTAGAAAAAGAGATGATTAATAAGTATAGCACTCGCTTTGATAGCCGCATGATCAACGGCATCACACTAGCATTAGACTGGACTGTCAATGACAGGGGGGTCGGAGTTCGATCCGGGTTGGGTGTGTAGAGAATGGTTCTTTACTAAATGACTTTTCATTATCTCTCTCCACGCAAACGCGGGTACATTTACTTTAAATTCAACTTTATTAATCCATAACACACTAGAGTAATTATTACATAGGCGTACAGCCCAAAATGATAATAAGACGCGGTATTAAAAAAACTTAAATTAAAAGAAGATTACCGTACTCATTTATCTCTCATTAGCAATAGCACTAATTACCTTAACTAAGTATTTGTCCAAAGAAAGCTGCCCAAGTGTCAATTTTCAATTTTAAGAATATTTTATTTAGTTAAAAGTAGTATCATTAAATCAGTTAAATAGTTAATAATTTGCTAATAAATGAATATGAATGCTATCTCTCTGCAAAATTCTAGACTGTATATTAACATGATAAAAATTGAGAGCTACTATTATGGAACTCCCTTACAATTAATAACTTTAGCTTTTACTATTCAATAAACTATTTTCCAATTATTTTTTTAATAATGTAAATATTGTTTTGATTTAGTAAATATACTTCTCCGTATCAACTTATTCTCTTCACTTATTATTATTATTATTATTATTATTTTTTGTCTGAATAAAATTACAGCTTTAGTATGTTATTATTCAACACGTTTGTCTATTTTAAGTCTTTTTCAGCGCTAACCTGTCATAAATCTTGCGACTTTTGGCTACTCTAATCAAACAAATTCCAATCGAAAATTTGTAATTTCAAACTGTCTGTATTTTATTTTGTTTCTTTATATTAATTGTACAAGTATTTTAAGTTTTTTTTAAATATATTGACTGGAAGTACTACCTTAATATAGATATTAATTGTATAAATTGCTTAATATGAATCAATATACAGCATATTGAAATAACCCAACTATAACGGTCTACATTAACATTAAAATTTAGTTTATTTTCGAGATATTTTTAATTTATATTCTCCCTAACTAAATCTAAATTATGTTTTGAAAATTTATAATTATTTAATAATCAGTAGCATATAAACTTTTCCCAAAAATCATATTTTACTTACCAGTAGAATAAAGAGGTACGAACTGATTATTTGTTACCAACTTTATCGTTAATTACCCCTTAATTAAGTGCTAGTGCCAGAAAAGCTACAATCTACTCATTCCTTATTCAACCATATCACCAAGAAGGTTACCAACTGACGATCCTCTACGTGTTCTAGTGATTACAATCCCCAAATAAGTTCCAGTGATAGGACCTATATAAAAGCAACTCAATTAGCAAAAGGAAGAACGCATTTACTAGCTAATTATATATATATTATACATTACTTATCGGTAACATGAATGGTCATATAACTAATTGCCTTTTATTTATAAGTATCACTAAGACAATTTTAATTTTAGGTCTGTCCACAAGAGGCCAGCTCGATCAACAATCATTGAAGGACGTGTAACGTAGGAGACTAAGAGTTTAACTGTTTGCGCATTCAGAACGAGTCTGAAAGACTTGTCGCACAAATTCGACACACAAGTGAAGTGAGAAGGCGAATTCAACGGGGGAAAGACGAAACTACGAAAGAAAAAGAGAAAGAATCGATTTCCTACATTTTTTTTGCATGGCAAGGCTGAGTGTAAAAATGACCTAACTTCCCACGATAGATCCCGAAATGTTCCTCTCCCTGGAAAATGTTCTAATATTGACAAGGGTTCAACCGTCAGCTAATACAAGATAAATATTATAAAACTAAACCTTAAAACATAAAACACAAAAAAAAAACAGAACACCTCATATTACAAGGATCCTTTATTCATGTATTGATACACTTATACTTCAAGCTTCCATTGTTGCCGAAAGCGTCCTTAATAAACATTCCTTAATAGGTCAAGTTGGTTCATGGATACTTTTTTTTTTTGACAATTAAAATGGATAGCTCAATGGTCGAGTCAAAGGTGGCTGCGTTATCTGATAGCTCGTGATATTAATACAAAAATCATACATCTTTAGCCGACGATTTCCGCACGTCCATCACAGACTCTGCCTTAAAATATGAGTGAAGAATAACACTGCATACGGGACGATTCCTGGATAGCTCAGTGGTTAGAGCTTTGGCGTACTAAGCCAAAGGTTCCGGGTTTTATTCCTGTGCCCAGGTGTCATTTTTCAATTTTTAGAATATGATATCTAGGTGGAGAATTCCTCACTAAAAAGCATAAATAATCGTTTCGGCTACTTGATTCTTAATTAAAACTGACTGTGAGTTTAAAAATATTTATGCATACAAAAATCATAAAGGTTAGTTTTGAAACTCTGTAATCAAAAGTCAATTCACATCAATTGTCAAATCGACAAAACCATTTAGAAAAGTAGATAAAAATACACTTTTATTTAGTGATTCTATTTAATTTATCAGAAAATGCCAAAGTAGTCGTGAACCGACTAAATCCATAGTTGTATATGATAGTACTACTATCTCGTGGGACTAGAACTTAAGGTATGGATCAAAATTAAAATTTTGTCAAATATGTCTACTCAAAATATTGGATAAATTTTTATAGTAAAGACAATGATGAGAAATTAATTATAAAGTTATTAGCATACGATATATTTAATTTAATATTTTGATGAGTTATTGATTATAACATATTTATATGATATTTAAATTCTTTAATTTCTTCGAATTTTTTTTGGGGGGTGGAGGGGGTAGCCTATGTTGAACACTTATATAATAAATGACACGTTGCGAGGGTAGCTGAAAGAAAAAGCACCAGAATTACAGTAGAAGGAGTACCTATTACAATTTTATCATTTAAATTATTTCAGTAAGCGAAGATATCTAGGTAACTGAAAGTAAGTGCTGGTCTCAACATTTATTTTATATTACCTAAACACTATTTAACTTAACTTACTTTACCTGTATAGGTTCGACTAGCGTGGTAAAGTTTAAATTTTCAATTTATTCGATTACTTTACTTATCTTTCTTCTTCTTCTTCTTTGGTCCTAAACTCTCAGATTGGTTGACAGCAGCTCTCCATTATTCCATTATGCTTGCTTTCTATTCCATTTCTTGTTAGTTTTTACAGCCAGCGTCTTGAATCACTTGTTCTATGAATCAACCGCTGGTATTCTCTCATTTGATAGTCCCTTCTATGACGGTACGAAGAACACCTGGTTTTTCTATTATGTGCTCAGTTAATGTATTCCTTCTTTTATACACTTTACGCCAGATATTTCTTTCTTCTCCTGCTCTTATTAGACCTTCTTCGTTATTTATGTTAACATTAGATTCAATATTGATATGTAATATTAAAATTAATAGTAATTAATCTAATAAATATCTATACTACAAATAATTCTATTTATCTGTATTATATTATCAAGATTTTTAATTTTTACATATTTTATAACTCTAAATTACCTTTTATTTATTTCTATCTTTTGTTTTCATTTATCTCCATCTTTTGTTATAAAAATAGACTATGTATTTTTTATAAAATATAAAGATAAGATTCAACACGTATTTGACTATTTTTGAAATAAAGCGAATATCCAATGTTTTTATTGAAAAAAATACTATGTATTTAAGTAAAAATATATATTTTATCTTTGATAGGAGAAGAGGAATAAAAAGGCATTCGTATAAGACCTGTCGAAACAGTTATTATATATTGTTATTTCGTTTCTTGTGGACGTGTTTTCGCTCAATGAATCATTTTATTTACTCTCTCATTCTAAAGTGCGTAGAGAACAATAAGTATAGTCTAGAACACGGTTAACATTATCTGAACGTGAAAGTGTAATAATGTGGTTACCATGGAACAAGTCTCCTTATCGCGATGTTAGTGACCGTCTATTGAACTGTAGAGGTACCGTTGTTACCGTGAATAGACAGCAGCGCCAAAGGTCGAACAAGAGGTCTCTCCATGGTAGACCTAGTTTCAACTCTCTGGGGACGTGTTTCTATTGAGGAGAACTTCCGGGAACTCGCATGTTGGGTAGGGGGACGGTGGGCGGGTAGAGGCCACGGAATAAAATAAGTTACAGCTTGACTTGGATCCATTGTTACGAGGCTATTGAGCTGTTATTGTATTGTTTGGAAACTATGGATGGCTTGTCTACATTTATAATCGTATCAGTAAAAAAATAAATTACCTTACCAGTAAGAGAATAAAAGATATACTGTTCAAATAATCAAAGATTGTAATACTTTTAAAACTAAACATATATATGAATTTTATTGCAGCGCATTTTACTGACAGTTAGAGATATTCACATTTGATTTTTTTTAAATAAGGGTATAGCTATGAATAAATTCGACTTTTAAACTAGCTATATACGCATTTGCTTATATTGAGATTGGTAAAACATTTAGGGAAGCCCCCCTCACTAAACTAGGCCAGGATTTGAAACTGAGAATTCTCATCACAAGCAAATCAGACTGTACGAGCTTGGCGCTAAGTCCACGTGCTCACTGATGGTTCCAAAATAACTTGAGTGTGAATTTTCAAAAACTACCTAAACAAAATATAAGACACTGGATCTTAGCTTGGCGATAGTTATGTCAATCATTGACATATTGTCACAAAAAAGAGAAAATATTGAGAAATTTAAAGTTTAGAGAATTACCCTTAAATTTACTCAGAGAGACGAAGATAAAACAAGAATGCAGAGAAATTGTCACAGGTATATCATTTCATTTAATATTATTATATTAAAGGCTTGAAAGGAAATAGGTTAAGAAGTGAACGTTGAAAAGATTACGTATATGCTCACACAAAGAACACAGATTGGGGACAAGACTCGCAAGAGTGGTAGAATTTCAATCAGTTACATACTATCTAACTGCAAGCACTTTTCTCGGGCTTCTAGAATATTTGATATTTATTAACAGGCCTGCCGCGTGTGGAGTCAGCGCCTGAGGTAGTATTGAAATAAGCACCACCTCCCCACCCCCCACAAACATTCACGTATTTAGGTTCATGTAATAGTGGTGCCACCAGGTTACAACGGTTACTCTTTATCACTTTACAAATTTAATTCCCCTGATGTTTTATAATACAACACATTATACCATTTTATTTTCAATGCTTATAAGACGTATTTTAAAAATTTGGCAACATTATTCGTTGCAATCTGATCTAATGCCCTTATAATATTTTTAATCTTTACATTTTTTAAATTATTCACTAATAGTAATGGGTACGAGTGGCACCTGTTAGTGCCGCCTTTCTCACGGCACCCTGGGTGATCGCCCCACTCGCCCCCTCCCCCCCTCTTGCGACAACCCTGTTTATTAATATAATGTCAAGTGACGCGAGTGTCGGGAGATTACGTTCTCTATTATTATTATTATTAAAATAATCGAGTCTCCCTCACGGCAAAGTGACTGCAATAAGCAAATGTAAAATGTAACACGTTGCACAGAACGTCGAAAGAAAGCCGGCTTGAATAGTACATTAAATGTTCAATAATTATTCATTCATGATGATTGAATTTATATCTGAGATAGCCAGGCTTCTAGAATGTTGAGTTTCCAGTAACTATTCACGGACGCGTCATAAACCGGTCAGCAAACAGTAGCCCCATGAGCGGACTTTATTAAAATATGTAAGCGGTGACGCTCAAGCTACTGTTTGGTAACCTAGGTTTTATTCGAGTAACTTTTAAGTCTTGTTTGAATAGTTCCATGGGATATAGATACTAGGCAACGTCCTTAACGTAGCTACAGTAGCCCCATGGCTTCTTTGGTGCTGACTGACAGTTCACAGCTGACTTCTGACAGTCAACATTTAGGTTTATACCCAAATTTTGACTGTTAGAAGTGACAGCTGCTAAACACATGTTTTTTTCAGATCATATGGTTTGGCGTAGAAAATACATAATTTGGTCCGGTAACTTTTCAAAACCGTCAGCTGTCTGTCAGGACCAAAGAAGTCAAGGGGCTACTGTATGCTATGTGTTATTTATCATTTTAAACCATTACTGAAACTACTTAGTTGAAACTATTCGAAACCACTAAATTATGACTATTAAATATTATGACATACAGACCCTACCTCTGGTTCTTTAATATTTTTCTGCTATTTTAAGTGCAAAGATTATTCAAATACGAGTACATGGAGCTTGGAAAGTTAGCCAAGAATCCCGTATTTCCATAACGTTTATTTTATAGAAACAAGCACATTATCTAAAAGTTCTACTAATATAAGAGGAGAGGACATGCAAATATATAAATAAACAATAGGAGGTAATATAATGGACACTTACCAGTACCGATTAATTAATACTTTCAATTTTCGTCGAGACGGACAATATTTACAAAGAGTGTTTCATTACAATGGCAATTGTCTTTGTTGTGTTCAAGCTGGCACCTTTAGTAGCAATTAGGAGAACTAACGTGTGTGAGAGGGACGATATAGACCAAACAATAAAGTGAGAATCTTGTTGACATTTAAATGCTACAAGATTCAAATTTCATGATCTTTAAATTTAAAAATATAAGTGAATACATTATATCGATTATATTATATTTTCAGATTGCTTTTTCCATTATTATTTCTTATATTTTCATTTTAATATCATCAGATTTAATCAAAAATTTTGGAAGTTGTATTTATTTGTTTGTAAGAGCTCACCTCTTCAACTCCATTACGGAAAACTTTTGAACTATTCCCAACGGAAGTGAGCTGGCCCAGTTCAAATTTTGTTGGAGGTTCTCTTTATCTTGGCTTCGTTTTAAAGATGTGATAAATCCACAGTTGTGAATTTTACAACAGCAGTAAATATTATCAGAATGGTATTTAAGGTGGAAGTTAATGTGTCAACAATTATCCCTGGATCATAACTAGGACTGGGAATGTTTGTGAGAGGATTCCTCAAATATTAACAGTATTATGAAGAACTTCATTTCTCAATAATTTCTACAAGATATTTTCAACAGAAGACCAATAGAATGGGTGAGATATTTATATGTTTATCTGAGATGTGTCCCTCCCATTTCAAAACATCCAAGAACATCTATTAAACTGAAGTATTCTAAGAAATATGAACTGTCATCATCAAAGATATTTTTCTAAATATTGTATTTATTTGCATTGAATTTTTTTAAATAAGTTTTTTAAACTTTTATAAGTGTACATTATTCCTGAATTCAAAATGTAATATAAAAAACTGTACATATAAGTTAATTATATTTTTAAAGTTCAAGTACGTTACGTTAGAACTGTAGTTATCGGAGCCCCAGAGTCAGGTGATGTTGTTTAACCTAAGATAACTTGAATGATCAAGCAAATGATATAAAATAGTATTTGTATTTATTTCATATCAATCCTCATACATTTACCATATTAATATTGGAGTGTTTGTTTATGAGTTTCCCCTGGTATTGTTGCTGTCCAACAATCAATGTAAGCTATAATGTTTCAAGTTGTTATGACAACCAGGTAAACTTACTGACAGTGTTCTTAACATACAAACACCCAGTAGTATGGATATTGTAGGAGTTCCGTGTATTGGAGCAATAAGTTTGTTTTATTCCCCCTACACTCTTTAATAATTTGAGCTTATATTACTTTATAATAACTAAGAAAATGTGAGAGTTTATATGATTTTTTTTAGTATTATGTGAACTTTTAAATCAAAGTATTAAATTTACCTAGCAAATAGCATAATAACCTAAATCATTGTAATTGTAAAATTATATTTATGACTGAGGGTAACCTTTCAGTGGTCTACTGACCCATCTTTGAGATTATAATTAAATGTATGTATTAATAGCGATTCATAAAATACATTTCTATTTCCTTTTCTAAACACAGAGCTATAACGGGACCAGTCTTAAATAAATTATCTTACAACTAACATTAAATTAATAATTTCATACGCTAGTATTTTTGAGTAAATTCAAACAAATCTTCCGTTACTGTTTCCAGCCTGTGGCCTGGGTTAGTTCATTAGTCAAGCCATATATTTTCCTCTACCGGCTTGATAGGCTTGTCGTAGCTTCATATGACATATAATCTAACTTAAGACTAGGATAAGCACAACCACCAGTCTCCGGTGGTTAATTTATCACTTTGAAAGGGTAAACCCACATTTCACCAATGATACAGCTCTTAGCCATGCCGGGAATCGAACCAGTCACCCTTTAACTCATTAGGCAGCCAAGCTAGCGACTGTGCTAAGGTTTCAGACAGTTTGGTTACTAAATAGCGCCAGTGAGAGAATTTAGATCTTTGGGATAGAACATTTCAATTATATCATATTTTATTTTATATTCAATAATAAATATACAAAATTGAAAAAAAAACGTGCATGTGTTTGTATTTTCTAATGTTTTATTTTCCCTTTTTTTCTATTCTCCTGTATAAATATTTAAATATATCCAGGCTCGATAATATACGGTGCTGTCCTCTTTTCAAATAAAGTTCACCTGGAGCTGCTTCATGCCTATGAATAAAATAATTTTACATTTCATGACTTTATACTCGTATATATATATACATATCACAGAGTAAGAAAAGCGCCAATATACTCAGGACATTTAATTATTTCTAAAAAATAAAATCAAGTTTACTCCAAAGAAGAATACTAAACCTTTGATTCTTTATATCCCTTGAAGTCTTTCACCTTTTTATTTTCCATAACTTTTCTTTCTTATTCTTTCAATTAAGTCGCCTGAGTTCAAGTAAATGTCGAGCCATTACAACCTGGCAACTTTTTAATTCTCAACTTAGTTGTATAGCTCTTTTTTTTTTACCTTTACTATTAAAGTTGTGACAGTTCCTAAACAAGACGCCCTGTTTTGACGAATTTTCACGTCACTCTTGATGTTTTTTTTTACTTTTTAGGTGGCGTAGAATCAGGTGAAATGAAGGGGTGGGAGCGTGTGATGAAGAAACAGGAACTTAATACAGGGCAAGGGGAAGGATTTCAATTTCAAACGCCTTGAGGTCTTATAACTTTCCTGTCATAACAAGACAATAGTTAGCGTTTTCTATCACAGGGTAGTACCTCCCATTAGTTTAATTAGAAGGAAAGCCCAAAATACAGAGCAGGTTCTGGCTGTAATTATTTCGACTGAAACATGTCATTTTATCAAACCCCTTCTTAGATCTTAACAAAAGTATGTTTTATTTACAACATCAAGGCAGGTAATTTTGTAATAGAGTGTCAAGTTTGTGTTGCGATAGTGAAGTTCATTCATGGCGTGGTTAAATTTGCTCTAAAGATTTGATTCTTTGGAGAAATATTCACTTAAAAGTTTAAAGTTGCCAGAGAGGAAAAATAATATGCTAATCTTATACATTTTAAAATAAGAAATAAAGATGTGAATCTGTACTTATTAAATGAAACACCTTTTAAACACCTTTTAAAAATATAATTTTTAATTTTAAAATCCAAGTCATTAATATGCCTGGGAAAAACTACATAATATTTAAAATTATTGGTCTTGTAATTAATGAAGAGAGACATATAGTTTTTTTTTATAACAGTATCTTATTAGCTGTTCAAGATGTACGAAGGATATCTATACCAATGGAGTATAAATGAGTAAAGAAGCATTTTAGAGATAGTATACCAACATTTATGTGTAAATAAAGTGGAAAAAAATTAAGAAAAACCACCCTCAATAGACCTGACTGGGATTCGAACACTGATATTCCCGTAGTCAGCCGGTCAGTATAAGACGAGATTGACACCTCACACCATTCAGCTACTAAAGTGGGTATAAACATCGTTAATTTTAAAATTATATTATAGCTTGGCATCACTGGTCACATGATCTAAGGCGTCACTGTCTGCCAATAACGAGGATATCGGGGTTCGAATCCCGTTAGGGTATTCTTAGAGTGTGTTTTCCTCCAATCAAGGAGGATGGTAGGTTCTTTAAAATTCGACCTTTACATCTCTAACTTATTTGAGCTATTGGTTCATATGCGTATAGTACGAAAGTTTAGTAACACGTGGCGACAAAATTAATATTGATGTGCTGGTAGTTATTATTCTAGAACGCACGTATTGATTTTTATTGATGGAGAGAGTAAATCTCATATTCTGTTCAAAAACATGATTAATGCAGCATATATACTCTCTTACTCGCATCAATGGCTATGTGGGTTAGAGCGCCAACTACCTTAAGTATGACTTGCAATTGAAGTAGAGGTCGGGGACTGAAAGCAGATAATCTGCATTGAGTCTGTTCTTATATAAATAGTTGTTCACTCTACTCTAAGTAGATACGGGTGTACTAATTGTAACCCACCTCAGTGTCGTAGTTAGCTAACGTGCTAGTCGTGTTGAGCTAGACTGCAGAGGACGGGGAGATCGAAGTTCAAATCTTGATTGAGTGAACTGGGGTCGTTTCTCATATATGGTTTTCCACTCTCCCTCCACACAAATACGGGTTCACTTCCTCTAAATTCAACCTTCCCAATTCGTAATCCATTAGCGTAATTAGTAATTTAGCGTATAGCCCGAACGAGTAGTAAGACGTGGTGCTAAATATATAATTTACTAATTATAAAATTACAATTTACTTATAACTTACCTCATTAATGTAAATACAGTAGAGCGTCGGAAATCCGGACGTCAAAAATCCGGACGTCAAAAATCCGGAGCGTCGTAAATCCAGATCGGCGGTGAGAGCAGGTCAAGTCTTGTACAAAAAACAATTAAGGACTTTTTTACCCAGTAAGTTTCCGTCAATTACTGTAGATTCTTTTTTTTTCTAAAAAGTATTGTAGAATTACTAATCTAAATTACATAATGTACATGTTCTTATTCAATATACTCTATTAAAATATTTTGTGTACTGTATTTTTTGAACCTTTCAGCCTCTATTTTGCAATACAGTTGACTCCCGAGCGTCATGTATCCTCTAGTCAATACAATACGTATGTATACAGTTTATTGAAAGCACATTTGAAAATCCGGACAGTTCAGTAATCCGGATGGGTCCCGGTCCCGATCGATCCGGATTAACGACGCTTCACTGTATATGGACAGTCCGGAAAGGTAGTAAAACATGACGTACAAGTTTTATTATAAAATAATTTTATTCAATCAGTACAAAAACAAACAAGTTTAATCTTAAAATAAAATAAATGATACGGTGTACCGCACAGACTTTATAGCTCCATTACCTTGAAATGGAGACATTTAAATAAAACTCATGACCACGGGAAATGAAATAATAAACATTGTTTAAGAAACATAATGGAAAAGAGAGAATCACATTCCACCAAAGTGCATAAATGAAATAGTATAGACTCTTAGCCGTGTTTGAACAGAGCTAATGTTGAGAAAAATCTGTAGGTAGCGTTTGTGTCGCTGAGAAAAAGGTGAAAGTGGATGCTACAGTTCCACTCCGTTGAGAACCAAAAAACCTTTCTTCGTTAGCAATGTAGTGATTGGAATGTCTTGGGATGAAGTTTTGTGGGTGAGTAGGGAGGATGGGGCATAGGGAAAGTTAGCAGGTAGACAGTCTTCTCTGGCTATTATGATTGAAAACCTTAAGTCAGAGACCGAAATAAACTATTGATTCATTTTTAAAGTTAGCCTTAACATTATTTAAGCACTAAGCTCATTTAGTTTATTTTAACAATGAATGGTGGTCCGGCTTCAAATCCCGAATGGGTAAACAAAGGGTGCATTTTTCTAAATGGTTTCCCTTTGCCCCTCCACAAAAATGTGGGTACATTACCGCTGTTTTAGGTATTTCTTATTATTAACACACTAGTGTCATTAATAACAATATAAATATCAATTACACTAAGTGTGCTATGTACAGATATGCTGAACTAATAGATTAAGTATTTAAAGTATTTAAAGCATTATCTCTATGTGATGTCGAATATGAGTATTTTTTAATTACGGTATATAGCCTCATCTACCTATTATTTATATTAAAAAATTACACCTGAACACGAGAATTGAACTTGGGACCTACAAACTATGTTTTGATAGTTGTTATAAAACTAATTCTTTACGTCTGAACCAAGGGGAGAAGATACATTAGAAAAAACATCTGACGAGAAAGGACATAAGAAAAGAGTGATTTAAAATATAGGCCTATAAGTGTGTTATGATTGTGGAGGTGGAATATTGATGTAGACATTCTGTGCACAAATGCACATATTGTTAGTGTCCATCTGGACATGTCCGTAACCTGAGACTAGCTAATATAGTAGTGGCTCTCAAACTATGTTACGTGATGCTATTTTAGGTTGTCACTGCTATTATTTTTAAAACTTTTTGTTTTACCACCGCATGTCTTACTACCTGTTCAAGCTGTACGCCTTTGTAATAATCACTTTAATCTTAAATCTAGGACAGACATTAAATCCATCCCCCGGCTGTCAATTCATCCCTGTGAAAGGGTAAACCCACATTCTAACAACTATAAATTTCCCGGCCATGCCAGGAATCGAGCCCGGGACCCTAAGCTCAGTAGGTGGACGCACTACCGACGGAGCTAAGCTTCATAATTCTCTATCATGATATTTTGTTTTCTAAGTTATAGCGACAATCAAATTTATAGATATTTTTTTACAAAATGGCCGATTTGTTTTTTAAAAAAGATGGGGATGGTGCACAGCATAGACTTTCTCACTACTCTAAATAAAAAAAGACATATTTAATTAAGACTCGTAAGATATTTGAAACGAGATAATAGACATTGTTGCACATTTTACCAAAGAACATAAACGAAATAATATAGATTGTTAGAGAAAAGAGGAATATCACACCCACAAAGCATTACAGCAATTCCCAAATTTAAAGACTTCCGTAATAAATATTTGTATTTATATATATTTATATGTATATATTATATAAGTGTATTATATATATACAATATATATGTCGTAGGCGAATTGGAAAATCCGGCTTATTGCAAAAGGCGCCCTCAATTTACAAATAACCAGTCTAATTGGAAAGTAAGATTATATTTGCTTATCATCCTGATAAATTATAGGTTTATTGCAATGAACCCATACAGCCATAGGTTATTAAAGAAATGCACCTTTGTTCACTCAAACAGTCTAGTTGATTCCAGGCTTATTGCAATAAGCCTAAGATTGTGTAGGTTTATCAAAAAGTCTACAGCAGCGGCTCCCAAACTGTGGGACGTACAATTATTCCTAATGGTATGCCGTGAGAAGCCAAACATAACAAACAAATTAAAGTCGTAAAAAAGTGGACTCATATAATCTAATGTAAGCCTAATTTTTTTAAATAGCTTAGTGACCGTTGGGATAATTCCTATTTTGGGAACACTAAACATAGCACCATTCAGGAATCTAGCACTGGAAACTTATGTTCATAGGTTCATGCGCTGACCATATACCACAGGTACAGTTCACAAATTCCTTGTATCCGTGTCATTTAACCAAATTTTACAAGGGGCTCCTCATGTTATGTTCTGTCATTAAAGAAGATAGGGCTGCCTACCCTAAAAGTCAGTAAATATTGGGCTTATGTAGGAATTCACAGCCTCAACTCTTTCCTTGTAGGATGAGGAAACGGATACTCTAAAAGCTATTTTATGAATCACTGTTTTTAGCTAGCTTTTCCAAGACGAGTTTAGTTAAATATTCATACAATTTGCACGTATGATTACGAGCGTTGAAATTATTTGAGTAAAATTTAGATTAGATTAAACTTACAGAAAAAAAAACAGAAAATAGTTTATTCGCCCCGTCCATAATTTTTGGATTTTTATTATAATGTAAATATATGCAAAATACCTAATAAACATGTTTTAGGGAAACCTTTTTAAATTGGTACAATTTTTTAGAAAATAAATTCATCCCAATAAACCTATTAATTTTTTTAAATTGTTTGGAATAAAAACAAATTATAATTAGATAACTTATTTAGTTTTTAAATGTTTTCAATAAGAGCTATTTAGTCTATTTAATCTACGAGATTGGAATGTAAATGGTAAAGTTCTAGACAATGTACTAAAACAAACATGGGTCTTCAAATCCCTGACGACTATCCAATAATGCAGCAGTTCTCAAACTTTTTTTAGATTGTATGCCTTGGTCATGAATAAATTTTTAATGTACCCCAACAATAAAAATTTTCCAAATGGCAGGTTTAAAAAAAATGTCCACGTGGTCCACATTGATCTATTTAATCTATTGGTAAAAAATATTTTAAATTTTATAAAGCTACTGTTATAACCCTAACATAATATCTTATTAAGAATAGTTATGATCAGTCAAAAAAACATATTTTATTGTAAAAAGTCTGTAGAAAAGTTTTATACATTGTCTTCACCAATTCGTTCAAAAATAAAGAAAAAATAATCTTTAACATAATATTTTCAAATAAAAATTTTTAATTGTAATTTTATAGCTGAAATAATATGAATCTCAAAGATTTTCAGTGAAAGGGGCGTGGCTGCATGGCTTGGCACAACTTTTTGATGTCTAGTTGTCCAGTTGAATTTCTCAAGAGGATGTCCGGCTCCAAATTTATCCTATCGCGGTACTTATATTTTAGGTACACCACGCATTAAAAATCACTCTCAGAGAGATATAGTGTTGAGAAAGGTATCATAAACTGATAATTTCAATTAGAGGGTTGACAATTTTCAAAAATCGGTCTCCAGCCGTGAAAATAGGGAATCAATAGGGGTGGAAATAACCAGATAGCGGTAACTGCCAACAATTATGTTTTTCCATAAGTCCCTTGTTATTTTGCCAATCTTCCATTGAGAGCTGCTCGCATATCCCCTGAAAGGTGCCCACGTACCACTGGGGGTACGCGTGTCCCAGTTTGAGAACCACTGGTTTACACAATACAGATCGTAAGATTGCTTTAATGCACACTTTTTATGTCACGTGACACACGACGGTAAAAGCCGTCGCGTTTTGTATATTCATTGTATGCACACGGCATTCTACGCCCATTAAATAGAATAGTAAACCAAGTTGGGGAGGAAATATCGTATCGGTGCTTCTAATGACTTTGTGTTGAAAAGTGGAATATGGATCCGCACGTCATCTATTTTGCGTATCGTTACATTACGTTTAAAAGATGGAGAATAAAATGAGATGTTCATCTTATCATCTTTCCAGTGACTCGCAAAATGCGATGGTTTTCGCCATCATGTATAGCGTGGCGCAAAACGCCTGCATAAAAGGGGTACTATATATAAAGTTTTTTTTTTTTAATTTTTCGATGTAAAAAAAATCTTTCAGAGTGATTATTA
>CABFWB010003936.1:54105-68606 GCA_902151455.1 Timema bartmani
CCCCCCCCCCCTTACATAGGTTTATTCTAGTTTAAAGGGTAAAGGTTAAGGTGTAGTATGGTGGGGTAGTAATAGTCTACCTAGAGAGAGGCTGTAAAAGTAAATAGTGAAATTAAATTGTAGATATGAGCCTCTGACCCGAGGTATGAAATAGATCTACACTAGATCGAGTGTAACACTTCTAAATCTTTCACTGCAGCGAGAATATCAGTGTGACATTCCCTCTATATCTACTGAGTGGTAAGGAGGCAGAGGGGGTAGATTCAACCCACGCGTCATAGTATTCCTGTAATAGACACCTTCACATGTAACACTAACCATTACCTCCCATTTCATTCCATCACCTCTTTACCCACAATCCCCATGACACAGCTTCCGGTTTAGTTTGGGACGCGAGGGGGGGTTGGCCCGGATTAATGTGACTCTGGAAACCAGGACCGCCGGAAACAAGCTACTCTCTCTCTCTCTGAGTTGTATCCCACTCTTCCCCCTGAACCACTCGTGATACCACCGGGGGAACTTTTGACGTGTGGCGAAATAACCGGTGATGTGGAGAGTGGGTGGAAAGGGAGGGTTAGCATGGTGCAACGCTTTGGAAAAATTGTTTTCGTCCGTCAGGCTACGTTTGTATGGGCGAGTGATTGACTCTGACATCAGACTCCATTGTGTTAATGAAGGTACAGTACAATTACAAAGTGTTGAAAACATGGGACTCGACATTATCTGGTTCCGTATTTATAGTTCTCTATGACGGAGAGCAGTACATATTTTCTCTGACATTTTGTTCGTTTAAATTGTTACAGTTGAAAACAATGATTGAGGTTTTATTTTTGATAGGAATAAATAATTCATATTCAAGGTAGTATATCTATATTAATAAAAACAAGAGTTTGTTTGTCGTGAGCATTGTATGATATCTACCACAAGCAGGAGGTTGAATTTTAAATACTAGTTGCCCATGTGTTCGCAGCAGGAATTTTACAATTTTGATTAAATTATTTTAAATCTATTCTAAACTATGTCAAAAGCAATGAAATGTTGCATTGCCTGGAGTATCTACGCAATAAATCGCGTATTTAACCCTAGCAACGATGTGTAATTCTACGAGTTTCATGTATTTATTACGTTGATTGTGAAACATTTCGTGAGTAGTTCTTGAAGAAAAGAGTTAAGAGCTAGTTATAAATACAGTTACGTTTTATATTTTATTGGCACACTTTAGTTAGGGTCTCGTAGGATTTTTGAATAAAATCTTACTACTCGTCGGCTCTAAAATTATTTGACTACACTAATGTGATATAGATGAAGAAACTATTGTTTATAATAAATGTACCCACATTTGGTTAGTGGGGTTATGGGAAACAATTTAATAAATATAACTATCAATGAACATTGGTTGGATTTGAACCACACCCTTCCTTCATCTAGAATCAGGATAGAAAAGGTTAACTCCTTAGCCCGCATGCACATTGATTAGAGTTTTAGGGCATTTGTGATAACTATTGATTATGTTTACTAATTAATCTAAAGAAAATCTGACATCAAAGCTCAGTTTGTAGCGTATCTATCTACTGGGCTTAGGAACCCGGGTTTGATTCCCGCCATGGCCGAATAATTTATCATTGGTCAAATGTAGGTCTACTCTTTCAAATTGATAAATTGACGTCCGGGGACTGGATGTTGTGCCTGTACTATTCTTACGTTAGATTATAAGGTAGATAAAGCTACAACAGGCATAGCAAGCCGGGAGTATAAAACATATGACTTGAATAAAAAAACTGACCCAGGCCAGAGGCTGGAAACAATTTTGGTTGTTAAAAACTAATTTATCCAAAGAAACTGGACCGTGATGAATTTAAATAAACTTATTTTTTTCGTTAGGGATATCGGAAATCCACATTTCACTCGGCTAAGAATTGAATTCTAGTTTCCCATTTTAAAGGATAAAGATTGTTTAATACAATTATGTATTAAAATTTATCGAAACCAATAATATTAACTAAAAGAAAATTGGATTTCATGTCAATTATGTTAGTGATATTTTTTAAACGACACTTTGTATCTGATTTAGTAAACCAAAAACCCTATTATGAATGTAAATTAATACCCTCTAACATTAGGGCCTACTTTAAATTTTAAAAACGATTAAAACTTGTCAGCTATATGAAATAAGACATATTAGGCTTGGACCAAGCTTAAGCTTTCTCGATTATTTATTTTTTACTTAACAAATCCAATATACCCAATATTAGTTATTATGTGATGTTTTAAAATAAATATAAATACAATAGAATCATTATTTGGAAGTTTTTACAAAATTAAAAATGTATCTTCAAAAACCTTACAGCAAATTTTCTAACAATTACGTGTTTTTAAAAGTGTGTATTCGTCAGGCAATCCATCAAACATGGACCTTCATTTCTACATCCCTTCTTTTATTTTCTCGCCGCGTTTGATTATTCTTTCAGGATATACGCATAATATACGAGTATGTATTATGTGCGTATGTATTAATTAAGTTAGTGTGATAAAACTGTGGGAGGTAAACTTAGAGAAAATTTGTCTGTACTTACGTGAAGGGAGAATAGGAAACCATTTAGGGAAACCACGTGCATTCAGGATTCAAACCCTGATATATTTAAGATAATTTATCAGGATCGAATAATCCTTTTATCAATACCATTTTCTGACTGACGTGAGTTTTTGTTACAGATAAACTGGTGGAAATGATAATATTATAACTTTTACCCTCGTCAAATTTAATGTTTCTGATTCTCATCATTATAATTGAGCTAGAATATTTGTTTGAATCCAGGAATTGTCGATATTTTTAAATCAGTTCGTGTAACACAAGGACTATAAATGACTTAGTATAAAGGTAGGTAGATGAGGTAGGTACTCCAGAGAAAATGAACTCGTATTGGCTAATATATATCACGGAAGGTACTCCAGAGAAAATGAACTCTTATTGGCTAATATATATCACGGTAGGTACTCCAGAGAAAATGAACTCTTATTGGCTAATATATATCACGGTAGGTACTCCAGAGAAAATTAACTCTTATTGGCTAATATATATCACGGAAGGTACTCCAGAGAAAATGAACTCTTATTGGCTAATATATATCACGGTAGGTACTCCAGAGAAAATGAACTCTTATTGGCTAATATATATCACGGAAGGTACTCCAGAGAAAATGAACTCTTATTGGCTAATATATATCACGGAAGGTACGCCAGAGAAAATGAACTCGTATTGGCTAATATATTTATCACGGAAGAACACACCATGAGAATAACATTCGTGAAACATTTTATAATTTACCAGATAAGATTCGAACACCAGTACTACTATCAATGGACACTAATGGCTATGCGAGATAGCTTGGTTAAAACAATGAGTGCATTTTATGTGTTTAGTTAATATGTTTTGTAGCACGGCGTTTAACGCGTTTAAATAATACGCTACTATACTAATTACAAATAAATTGTATGGTGCACTGGTGAGACTTTCTAACGAGTTTCCCCAAAAATGGAATCTTAACTATAAATTGTTAGATATTATTATTATTATGTGTTCTGTCTTACGACAGGTCCATTCCTTTTGTCAGTGAACTTAGACCGCCAAAGCGCCCTGTCCTCTGCCTCCTTCTTCAGCTTCCAGAATTTTCTTCTTTCCTTTAAGTCGTCTAGTATTTGAATCCTCCTTCTTCCTAAGCTCCTCTTTCCCTCTACTTATTAATCGTTAGAAATGTAAAACATATTAATATAAATTGTTACATAAACATCACGGTTATTTAAAGAGAATAATGTTCACCACACTGTCAGGAGAATATGTTTATTTTAATTTTTGTTTTGTCGCAATTTGTATCTATGTGTTGACTAGACTAACTCACCTCCTATTCAATAATCTTTGGTTTCTGTGTGCGTTTATTAATAGGTTTTTTTTGTCTCCTATACAAATATACAATTTTTTTTATCACATTAATAATTCTTTCTATTAGTTAGGTACTACATTTTGAGATCCCACCTCGATTTTACGGCCACCATTTTGTAATTTATAATTTAAAATATTTTTTGATTATATATAAAGCTATGATAAGTTAAGTACCCGGCGTTGCCTGGGTTTAGTGGTAAAAAGGTTAAAAAGATGTAAGAAGTGCAAAAAGAATAAAAACTGGAAGAATAAAACTATTAAAATTATACAAATTTACATCCTAAAATAGAGAATTACTTATGTCGTTATATAAAGTTAATTTAGTTATAACTCCTAAATGTTATTGGTAGAAATATTTTGGGGGTTTTTGACTTGAAAAACTATCTGACAACCATAAAAACACCATTATATAAAACATTTGAGGGAAAATGTACAGCTAGGCATGATAACGCCTGCAAAATAGTCTTTGTGCTTCACAGTACATTATAACATGAAGTCTAACCACAACTAGTAGGGCGCTACCAAGTCTTGCCACTCTTGTATTGTTGGTACAAGGATAACATTAGTTACAAGCATGAAAGTGGTTAAAATAGCATTGCATGAAAATAGTCTCCTACATACTAATTTAGAATGTTCTAACACGCAGTTCTACCGGGACTCTTTATGAATAAAAGTGTCTGAGAATTATTATAATAGTCACTAAAACTATTTGCATCTTTCCCTTTGGAAATATTCTATCTTTTTCTATAAAATAATACTATTATAAAATGTTTTCAATGATGACTATTTTTAAAAATAATGGATTATATGGTATCAATATTCTTAACAGTATCCTACTATAGTTACATGCTATCACGTTAAATTTAATATATTTAGCTTAATGTTATAATGAGACGGGAAAAGTACATAGGCTACTGGTTAAATGTTGTAGACCATTGTGGGAAAAAGATTAACTTTAATAGTCTTAAGAATAAAATAGCATGTATGACTCAGTGTATGGATGTTGTTGAAGCGAAGGGAGTATTGCCTATTATAGGGAAGTGTGGAGAAAGTTAGTGAGGATGGATTAAAGTACGGAGTTGTTTTTCTAGCTATGTGCGCAGTTTCTTGCCTAACCCGTAGGGGAAAGGCTTGACCAGGTATTCATGTATAAGGTTCTTAGATAATCTTTATGGTTGGTTCTGGTAGAGTTTATAGGTTTTATTCTATAACATTAGGTATTGTAAGTCACTGATAGCCAACTCAAGTTATACAAGTAGCTACAACAAAAGAGAAATAATATTATAATCCAGACTCGAATGAATTATTAAGCATTCACTAGTTTTTTAAAATTAGTTTAGGTATGTTTTTTCACCTTTCCGTAACCACCGATCAAATACACCAGTGATCTATTCAAAATTGAAATTTGAAATGGTTTATTTAAGCAGTGTAGTGAGAGAGATAAGGAATGTTTATAGGTCAAAAACTTAAGCTATAAAGAAATATATTTTTTAATTTCAGATATTCATTTAAAATTATTATACATATTTTATTCAAATTTAATTGACATTCAATTTAATATTATATACTTTAAAATAGTAGTGAGAAAGAATTTACAAAACTCCTTTAATAAGTTTGGTTTTTATAGGAAAACATGAAATAAAAATTATTTTTTTAATTCATTAAATGATCGTAACAAAGTAAATGTTTAGTCATACAATTAGAGGTATTTTGTGAGATTAAAAACATATTCTTGGTTGTCAAACACTTATTTTTTTATATTTAGTTTCAATTTAATGAAAAAATAATATATTTATAACAATATAATTTCAAAACATAGCTAGTGGATATGTAGCAATTTTTTTATTTAAAATTTTATTTATTTTTTATTTTATAAAATAAATTTATGTAAATTTTAATGCAGAGTAAATAATTATATGAATTAGTTGTTTTTAAAACTGGTGCTATTAATTGGGTCGTTACGAATAGGTTGGTCTTGCATGTACATAGGATTAGAAAAGTAAGTCATAAAACACCCTAAAGAGATTTGAACCCTGACCTCCCTGTCACTGGAAATCAAGTGCAACATAATTCTAACTTCTTAGATTATTCATACACTGCCACGGTAATAATGGATAGTCAAATGCGTTCCCAAAATTTAAAAAAATTAAAGACACTTTTTAAATTTACCAGAGTTTTTTAATTCAAACCTAACTTAGGTTAGGTCTTGAGCGCTAAAAATCTGTAGCACAACTTCCTTCGAAGGGGGAGTAAATCCGTCGGTTCCATGTCGATTGGAGCATGTAAAGGAACCCTGGAAGGTTTGCGACAATACCTTTCCCGGAAAAAATTGGTAAGTCCTTTCGCTCTCACTCATAGAATTTCTCGTGCGCTGATATAATCAGTCGGTCCAGAAAATACGTGTTAAATACCTCAAATAATAATAGTAATAACAGTTTTTAAGTGATTAGATTCTCAAATATAAAAATTGAATGCTAAAAATATATTATATAACTCTTAAGGTGGGGACAAAAAATATCGACACTAGAATAAAATAAAATATGATCTGGTTTGACTTAAGACATGAAACTACCTATTTGCATTCTAAATATTCTAAACAAATAAACCCGCAAGCCAGCAAGTGCTCGACTCCTGTGCTAAACGTAGACCGGCTTGGAGCATTCTACCATTTGGTCTTAAGGTGCCAGTCATCACCTCATAAAACAAAAGAACATTGCTATATTTTGATTGGCTTGTTTGATAAGCCAAGCCCACACACACACAGCGCGCCCAGTCAATCTTCATCTGAGACATAACGTTCTTTCACAAACAGACTGTCTTCTTAGTGGTTGCAAAACAATCTCTCGTGTGTGAATGTAAATAAGTGAAGGGCAGCTGTAGCCACCTTGAGGCATGTCTGTTCATGGAGAAAGAGTTTCGAGGGGGAAATGTTGCAAACGTTAAAGTCGAGCCCTGGCAATAACTTGGCAAGTTACGACTTTTGTTTATTCTCTTCGTGTTGATGGCCACGTGTTATCAGTGGTTTTAATCCACTCCACCACAATGGCACCACGAGCTGTATTCAGGTCGGAGATAGAATTATGAGACGTCTTTATAATTGTTTTTTTTGTTTTTGTAAGCAGGTTCAAAGAATTTTGAGTAAATTTATTGTATCATTTTGTGTATTAGCTTAGCTATTTAAAGTTGTTACATCTTTTTATAGTAAGATAAAAAGATGTGCAAAGTATTAGTTTAATCTCATTTGTTTGTAAAATTATATGAAAGTTCTTTTTAGTCATTCAGAGATGTTATATTTTGATTATATTTTGTTTTTGCAAACTTTTTGTTATTACATTTTTAATATTTTAAAAACTCTTTGAGCTATTAATAAAATACAACCATATACCTTCTATATTACTTTCCTTTATTTACTCAAGTAAGATATGAGTCTAGCTTTAAGCTACAAACGACATTCATTATTTGGTACTGGATTGTAAATATTGGTCATATGGATATAATAAAACTTATATATAGATAGTATAATATATTAAAATTAATAATATATACATAGTTTGATATTCAGAATAAATCTTAAAAGTGAATTTGCAAATATTTTGTCTATAAAATATGTGTGTTGATATAAGTTACAATTAAAAATTGATAACACTGGTCTTCATATAATTCTATATTTGTAAATTAATGGCAACCAGCCCCATTTGTAGGTGTCAATACACCTGGCTACGAGCCTAAGAGTCCTGGGTTCGATTCCCGGCTGGTACTTTTGGTATTTTTCCCTTGAAGAGAATAATCCCATTCCCAACGGTCACCAGTGTTTAGTTAATTAGGCTTAAGTAAGGTTAGGAACTACCCTGGCTATACAACATCATAATAACTATTATCACCTCATTTCCTTGCGGGTACAATGTGTGGACAGCCTCCTATGGTGTACTCCGGGCAACGTTCTGAGCAGCTAGTAGTCTACACATAAAGCGACCTAACCTGTAGAGGTCCTTCCCGGT
The DNA here is from genome assembly GCA_902151455.1 of Timema bartmani. NCBI lineage: Eukaryota > Metazoa > Arthropoda > Insecta > Phasmatodea > Timematidae > Timema > Timema bartmani. Next base: position 62,041 of record CABFWB010003936.1, read on the forward strand.
CAAATTAGCCATAGGATAAAAAAAAATTAACAACTAGGTATTTTGAACTCAGTTCTAGGTTGATATAAGAAATACCATCCATGCCTTTCTATCACGTATATTATTTTCACAAATCAATTAAGTTGATATCAGGATTTGTATTAAAGTATAGGTATTTTAAGATAAGACTAAATATTGGGATGATTTGTAAATTAAATCTTCGCATAATTGCGACACTGCCTTCAGTAATTTCTTTCTTGGCCTTTAGAAATCCTTTCAACAGTTTTAATAGTGGGAGCTCAGTTTATTTAGCAGGTTATTGTGTCAAACCTGTGCTATTAAGTGAGTAAAATGTCTTCTTACAAGGGTTCAAACATTCCATACGTATCCTGTTATATTTTTGTTAGATATGTAGTCCTCAAGCAAAGACAATATATTACAGAACATGTAGAAACTATGTATTATGCTTACTTTAGAGTGAAACTAGTTGACCAAGATAAACAATGGACGCCACATTACGTTTGCTGAGCGTGTGTTGAAGCATTTATATTGTGGAAAAAGAGTATAAAGAAATCTTAAGCTATTAACAATGTTAATGGTTTTACGGGAGCCTACTAACCACTACGATGACCTAATTTTGTCTATTTAATATAAAGGGACACAGAGCAAAGATTAAGAATATATCTGTGTATCCCAATATTCCACATGGCATTAGACCAGTCACACATGGAGATGACCTGCCTATTGCAGACAATTGCTGAAAGTGAAACATATGAAGATGAAACTGAAGTCTTCACGCTTAGCAATATTTATTTCAGTCCTCAACTATTTTCACAATATGAGAGCAATGATCTGGTAAGCTATTTACTTTTATCAAAGGAGTCGGCCAAAATTCTTGTTTCTAGACTGAAGTCAACATTTTTTCTAGAATATAGAACGTTTTTCTCGTGGTTCAGACCAAGAGAACAAGAATAATTCTTACTTATTTTTTCTGAGGACGCTTCCATGGTTTTTTGCAGATTACCTGATAAACTATTTTGAAATAATCAATAATCCTTAACAGTGAAGACTTTTTATCGACTCATCGTGCAGGAGCATCAAAGATGTGTTGTTCCACAGTGGAGATAAATATGGGTCAGTTCCAATAGCTCATTCTGTACATTTAAAGGGAATATATGAGAACTTAAAGAAGTTGCTGACAAATTTGAAGTATGAAAACATTGTTGGTTGGTCTGTGGTGACTTTAAAGTGATAGTTATGCTTCTTGGACAGAAATTTGGCTACACCAAAATGTATTGTTTTTTTGTGAAGTGCGTTAGTCGGGCACAGAATAAGAACTGGGATGTCAAGATCTGGCCAAATAGGGGTGGTTTGCTGGGTGAATCTGAGAACATAGTTCAAGAACCACTGGTAGACCACAATACTGTCCTACTTCCACCTTTGCACAACAAAGTGGGTTTGATGAAATAATTTGTGCAAGTTTTGTCTCAAAATGGTCCCTACTTCAAATATATTTGTACTAAGCTTCTATCGATCAGCCATGGGAAGTTAAACCAAGGTTATTTTGTTGGAACTCTAATTCGCAAACTGACGAGGGCCAGAGATTTTGATTCAATGAATAGAATAGAACAAGAGGAATGGATTAGCTTCAGGTCTGTTGTTGAGAATTTCCAAGGGAACAACATGTATCCGTAATACTTAAATCTATTTGATAGCATGTTGGCAAACTAAAAGAAGCTTGTCTACAATATTAGTGCATTTTTACATTCCCACATAGATTAATTCCTGAAAATCTAAGAAGTACTAGCAAGGAACCAGGGGAGAGGTTTCACCAGGATATTAAAGAAATAGCGATGAGATAACAGGGTAGATGAAATGTCAACTATTGCTGGATAACAAAGAGAAACAGTAAAGAAGAAGGATATGCAAGAAAATATAGGAAAAGGAAATCAAGCCAATCGTAAATTAGTTTTAAATGGGGTTTTAAATACGTATGTAAATAAAAAATACATAGTTAAAGAAGAATTGTTCATAATTTAAATGAACAAATTCTGTCAAAGTTAATACAAATGTGTGATAACCCAAATTTTATTTAATGATTTCTGAAAAAACCTTACGTGACGGGAAAAACTGAAGTCATTTTTATTTAATCAGCACTTAAAAACCAACCAAAAAAACCTATGGTACTCGAAGAAAACATCAATGAATTATTTTCAAAATGTTGGTTGGTGTAATCGCGTTCAATAAGTAATATAACCATTTTTTATTATCTTCTGTAAACATACGGACAAGACTTCAAGCTCATTTGTGTGTTTTGCAAGGGATATGGAGGCAATAGCTCGAAACCAGGTTGGGCGTACTTAAGATATAATTACCACTAGGTTTTTCACTCACTCTCCACACAAACGTAGATACATTTCCCCTAGACTTTACATCCCTCGTCCTTAATCCAATAGATAAATTAAATGAGGATGTCCCGCATCGGTGGTCGTATGATTTAACACGTCATTCTTGTGTTGTACTGGATTGCTGGTGAGGTCAAGGTTATAATCTTGTTCAGGTGTCCTGGAGGTGTTTTTACTTGAGGTTTTCCCACTCAGCCTTTAATAGATGTGGATACATTTCTTCAATATATCCCTTCCTAATCCCTACCTTACTAGCCTAATTAATGTATTAGTGTAACCGGATTGGGTAGTGAGACATGGTGAAAATTACAATGCGAATAAGACAAAGTGTAAAAAATACTATTTTTGTACAAAACCATGGCTTAGTATCGCATCGTGAGATGTGAACAGCATTATAGAGCAATTAAATGATACTCTCTAATATTATTCTTTAACTTATCTTTTATGATACTGTCGCTGTTGACGTGAATGAATACCTTTATGGCGTGTGTAATAATTCTAGTGAAGTTCATGTTCACCTCCATTGGTCTATCTGACTGATATCTGTACGTAGTGGACTAGCTCAGCGAGCTAGCAGCAAGTTGCACTATCAGGCCAGTCGTTAGGTCAACAAGAAAACACGAGGGAATAAACTCATACCACAAAGCAATGAACTGGGACCTACCTCGGTGGCGTAGTTAGCTAACACACTTGTTTTGTGATGAGCTAGACTGCCGAGGACGGGTAGATCGAGGTTCGAATTTCGGTCAGGTAAACTTGGAGTGGTATTTTTCCACTCTCCCTCCATGAAAATGCGGGTTCCATTCCTCTCAATTCAACGTTCCCAATTCCTAACCCATTAGCGTAATTAGTTCTTAAGTGTATAACCTGAATGGGTAGTAATACGTGGTGTTAAATAATAAAAAAACTAATCGGGCCCGTGGTGTAGTTGTCAGTGCACCTGGATACGAACATAAAGGCCCTATGTTTGATTATCGGCTGGTACCTTGGGTATTTTCCCCCCATGGTAATCTTGGTTTGGTTAGTTAGGTTTAAGTTAGGTTCAAATGTTTCCACTGGTTCCACACCATCATACTCACTATCATCATCATCTCATCTTATTAGGACATGGAAGGAACCTCCACCGAAAGATGTACGACTAGTACCTACATTATAGCATCCCCTGGTGCAGCGATACATTAGTAGGCCTACTGGATAGTCTTTCTACTCGTCCGATAACTTAGCTGAGTCAGAAGTGTGTCTGTCTACTGAGCAAGGCCGTAGCCAGCCAATAATTTCAGGAGGGGTGGGGGGGCGGGGGGTTGGTGGGCTAACCCCCCAAATGCTGGAGGCAGCATAATCCCCTAACTGCCTAGGTCTAGGAAAAATTCTAAATATTAAACAGCTCTAGAAGCTCTCTAAAGGGTTTTTTTAATGAAAAAATAGCCCCCTAATTGCCAAATTATAGAAAAAATTCTAAATATTAAACACCTCTAGAAGCTCTCTAAACTGTTTTTTTTATGGTAACATAAGCCCCTAACTGCTGAATGTAAGGAAATATTTTAAATATTAAACATTTCTAGAAGCTATTTGAAGTGTTTGTTTTTTTACTGTAACACAGACCCTTAATTTGTAATTTTACCTTAATTTTTATATAATTTGAACAATAAATAAAGCCATATATATTTTGTTAATCAAATATAGGGGGTGAATCCCCAAAACACCCCCTGATTACGGTCTTAATACTGAGCTAAGGGTTCCGGATTCAATTTCCGGCGTGGCCGAAAAATTTATCATTGGTGAAATGTGGGTTCACCCTTTCACAGTGATGAATTAACAGATGGGGACTGGATGTTGTGTCTGTTCTAGTCTTAAGTTAGATTATAAGGGATATAGTGCTACTACAGGCCTAGCAAGCTGGTAGTGGAAAATATATAGTTTGAATAAAAAACTGGCCCAGACCACAAGCTGGGTGAAAAGTAAAGTAAAGGTTTTCACTACTGGTCTACGATCGATGTAGCCCAGATGCTCAATATTATAACTACCGAGCAATTTATAAAAGTAGTTGAACATATTAAACATGATTAAATATTGTTTATCAAATACTAAACCTCTTATAGACATAGTGAGTATTAATTTGATTGAACTGACGCATTAAACTAAATAAAAATACTCTACTATATTTTTACTCTCCTTTGCGTCTTACTACTCATCCGGGATAGTCGCATTCTAATATTAGTGTGCTATTAATAATGAATATGATATAATTTAGAAAAATTGCCACTTATTTGCATTTATGTAAAAAACTTTTCAGCACGCCTAAAACAGATTCGACCCCCAATCTCCTCATTATATACAGGAAGCCTCATCAAGGTACGATTCCCTCAACGCGTCTCGCGTCTGCGATCAGCGACTGGACTGGTTTCCATAGCTCATTATTTGGCCAGTTCCTTCAATACATCTGTGACCAGCGACTGGACTGGTTTCCATAGCTCGTTATTTGGCCAGTTCCTTCAAGGCAACTGTGACTGGTGACTGGACTGGTTCCCATAGCTTGTTATATGGCCAGTTCCTTCGAGGCATCTGTGACCAGCGACTGGACTGGTTTCCATAGTTCGTTATTTGGCCAGTTCCTTCGAGGCGACTGTGACCGGTGACTAGACTGGTTTCCATAGCTTGTTATGTGTTCAGTTCCTTCGAGGCGACTGCGACCGGTGACTGGACTGGTTTCCATCGCTTGTTGTGTGTCCAGTTCCTTCGAGGTATCTGTGACTGGCGACTGGACTGGTTCCATAGCTTGTTATGTGTCCAGTTCCTTCGAGGCGTCTGTGACTGGTGACTTGACTGGGTTCCATAGCTAGTTATCTGACCAGTTCCTTCGAGGCATCTGTGACTGGCGACTGGACTGGTTTACATAGCTAGTTATGCGGCCAGTTCTTTCGAGGCATCTGTGACTGGTGACTGGACTGGTTTCCATATCTTATTATGTGGCCAGTTCCTTCGAGGCATCTGTGACTGGTCACTGGACTGGTTTCCATGGCTAGTTATGTGTCCAGTTCCTTCGAGGCATCTGTGACTGGCGACTGTACTGGTTTATATAGCTAGTCATGCAGCCAGTTCCTTCGAGGCATCTGTGACTGGTGACTGGACTGGTTTCCATAGCTTATTATGTGGCCAGTTCCTTCGAGGCATCTGTGACTGCTCACTGGACTGGTTTCCATGGCAAGTTATGTGTCCAGTTCCTTCGAGGCATCTGTGACTGGCGACTGGACTGGTTTACATAGCTTATTATGTGGCCAGTTCCTTCCAGGCATCTGTAACTGGTCACTGGACTGGTTTCCATGGCTAGTTATGTGTCCAGTTCCTTCGAGGTGACTGCGACTGGCGACCAGAGGGAGCGTTCTGTGTCTCTACATTGCTTCGAGAGCAATGTAGACGCAGACGCACCACCGAGCAAGCGTTTGTTTTAGTAGAGTTTATATCTAATTTTGCTCTAATAGCTTGCCGACACAGGAAATAAATAGAAGTTGTTTACAACAAATACTTAAAAGAAAAAGTGCTACAAAGGAACCGCGCTATTCTAGGAAACTCAGTGTAGATGCAGATTCACCAGCGAGCACACGTGTGTTTTGCTAGAGTTTTATTTAGTTTTGTGTTTGGTTTTGAAAATGGTTCAAGATTTTTCCATATTAATAGTACTGGGAAAGCACAATTCAATTTTTGACATATCTTCACAAGTGTACCGGGACCAACATGTGAAGGACAACATATGGGTAGAGATCTCGGGAATAGTAGGTCGATCAAGTTAGTATTTTTTTAAATCCATTATACACCAAAATTTTCAGCAAAAAACATAATTTCAGAAATTGTTTTGTAGTATTAGATATAAGTTTTAGAGGATGCCCGGGATGGTTGTCACACTTTATAGTTTTTCATTATTAATTTCCCAAATTTATAGTATTTCACAAATTAAAATATAACAAGTATTATCAAAACATTCTTATAACAATTAAAAAAAAATTGTACGGCGCACCACACAGACTTTCTCTTTCTATAAACTCGTAAGATTTCTGAACGGAATAAATTACTCTATGGCATTAGAGAATTATTGCGTTAAGACTTTAGTAGTATATGTTTACCACTAAAGCTCACAAAATTGTATTAATATATTTGCAAATATCTCAGAAACTGTTGCTTTTATAA
>CABFWB010003937.1:0-25137 GCA_902151455.1 Timema bartmani
AAAAAAACTTTTGCTTATTGATAAAATATGATCATTATTTGATGTTTAACATTTTGAGATATGCTAATAATAACATTTTTTTAAAAACCATAAAATTGATCTAAAATGATTAGCAACATGTTTTGAAATATTTTATTATTGGATTGGATTGGATTCAGAAACAAACATAGTATTGTATTCAACACAGATTCTATTTGAAACACTCAAAGTAATCCTAGGCTAAATAATTTAATAAGGATCTGAACCTATTTTTAAAATAAAATATTCAATCCAGTTTATTTTAAGGATGGGATTCGACTAAGATTCGATTCGATAAAATAAATTTACCACGGGATTCAATTCTAATTTTTTTATAGGCTTTAGATTTGATTAAGACTCGATTCACTTTTTTTTAAACATGAGATTTGATTGGGATTCAATTTGAGTCAGTTAACTAAGATTCGGATTTGTTTCAAAATTGAAAATTATGGATTTGCACAGGCTCAGTAACTATAATATTGAGGCTGGACTGTCCAGATTAGGCAATTTGTTAGCATGCATAACTGATCAGGGAGGCAGGGGTTTGTACCTTGTTGACTACACTAAGGGTGTTTTCACTGTAGCTTTCCATCCCCAATGAATATATTGTTTTAATTACTCTACTCACATTATATTTGATTAATAAACAGTTTATTGTTGCCGTGAAAGGTTCGAGTACTAAGACTAAATCATATTTAACTGTAGTAACTGAACAAAGCTTGCTTATGGAAATGGCTGCCACTTTTTTATGTATCTTTATTGATTTCAGTGTGGAAATCTCCAGCTTAGGTCCGTTGTTGGGAACTATCTTTATCTCTCTCTTACCGTATTTGGACAACTTCTCGGCAGAAGTGAGCACCATCTTCAACTTCTTGGCCCAACAAGAAGAGCTGTCACCGTACCTGAAAGGCTTGTTCTTTGTCCCTGACCATCCGGCCATAAGGAGCGTCTATGTCACCATCCAGCAAGCCATAGACAGCAACAGGTCACATACTTACTTTATAAATGAATCATACATACATGTTTATTGCCATATGACTTGGGCTTGGATGTTTATGACATGTCATATTTTTAGTTTCTTCTTTATTTTAATGGTAAATGACATACAAACTTGCGCTACTTTGACTCCAAATGTTAGGGATGTGCCAAGACTCGAAAATTTGAGATGAAGACGAGAATAAAAATATCTCACTCCCATTTCAAAAGCTTGATACGGTTCTCAAATATTCAAGAACTTTGAAAAATAAATAACTGACTTAATAGATTTAAAAACAAAGCTGAGACATTATGATTTTAATGAATATTTGGCAATACCGCAAATACACGAAAATAGGCAGCTTTTTTTTCCCCTAAAAAAAGCTTTTATAAAATCAGGTTTCATAAAATTGCACTCTTGAATAATATAACAATGTCGAATCTTTTTAAGGACTGCATGTAGATATGTCTATATATATTTAAAAATTCATAATCTCCACACCAGATAGTGCTTTTTAACATTTATCTTCGACATCGAAGAAATTTCATTTTGGAGAAAAATGACTTCAGATTTCTGGATAAAATCTACCTGCAAATTAAAGGTAATGCCATGGGAAGGTGCATGGCCCCCTCATATGCAAACTTGTATATGGGGAGACTGAAACGTATGTTCCTGGGCAGACAGCCGCTACAACCCATTTGTTGGTTCAGATACATCGATGACATCTTTATGATCTGGACCAACACCACTCAGCAACTCGAGTCCTTCCTGGCAGACCTCAACAAATTTTCACCGCTAAGATTTACCTGGAAAATATATACATCCAGCATTACTTTTCTGGATGTAGACATCACACCCCATCAGGGACAACTGTGCACACCAAGGAAACTAACCAGCAACAATACCTTCATTATGACAGCTGCCACCCTATGAGCACAAAGAGATCACTCCCACGTGGATAGCCGAACCAGGAGAGCCAAAAGAATTTTCTCTGACCACAATGACCTTCTACAATACAATAAAAAACTGCAACATGCTTTTATGAACAGAGGCTACCCCTTTTCAGCACAAACACTCCAAAACTCAATATGATAAAGTACTAAACAAGGGGCTTTCATTATTTAAAATAATTTGGAATGGGCAAAAAATATATCACAAGGAAAACTTGTACAACTATACCTATGGGGTGTGTTTGGAAAGTAAATATAGTTTCCAAACACTATATTTCACCGTATAATCGTTGCATTTTTTATGCCTAATTGCTAGGGGAAAAGGTAGGGTGGAACCAATATGTGAAAATTTTACATATTTTTTTTACTTAATACTGTTTTGGCTCGAATATAATTAATTGTTTTTCTACTAAAATTACCCTTTCAAAAACGGTTCTCATATTATATGCGCTGCCTAACATTTTCCATAGGAAAAACACCAGATTCCAAGGTATATTTTGTAGCACGCTGGAACTGTACTGGCCGATCCAGTGCACCCGTCTATAAATAGACTGGACAGCAACAAAACAAAGAGAAAGAGGGAACCACTAATAGCAAATAAGTCTAGTCAACTCAAGGTCAAAACGAAGAGAGGAATTTCCTCTCGCCCTTTCATTCCTTGAGATGCAGCTGCTCTGGCTGGAACAGTGTGGCGAGTCTAATAATAAGCTCAAGGTCAAAACCACAGGTAATTTCTTTTCAAGCGCCTAGCCGAGCTGCATGGTTTGTAGAGGGGAGTGGGCAGGCAGGCAAAATCAGTCACATGATAATACTCAAATCTTCCTGCGCGAGCTAAACTAGTGAACGTCTGAAAAACAGGGTGCAACTATCATGTGGTGGTGACCACTATGCAGTGAAATACGGTATGGCTGCGAGAGCGCTTCGGTTGTCACTGCGTGCATACATTAGCTTACCCCATGCACCATTATGGGAGAAGCAATGTTTGCTTACCTTTTGTTTTGAATGTTTAAAATGCTTATAACAATTAAAGAACCTGCCAACTGTGAAATACAGTATGTTATCTGTTTTTTGAATGCAAGAAATGTGAAACTAGCTGAAATTCATTAACAGATTAGTGTAATTTATGGTGAAAATGTAGTGAGTGATGGAATGATCGGGGGGGGGGGCTGTGTTGGACAATTATTTAACAAAGGGTGTGAAATGTGCATGATGAGGCACGAAGTTATCAATGATGATTTGGTGCAGTAAATCTACACATTTTTTTTTGGAGAACTGATGGTTTACAATTTCGTCACTTTCTTGTGAATTTCGACCAATTTCAAGAACTGTTCTGTAAGAAATGGTTCAGACCGTTTAAAATATTGGAAGTTATGCTCATGCCGGGGGGGTGCCAAAAATGCTCCCTGAGGTGGACAAAAACCAGCGACTTGGCAGTGCTTTAACTTTGTTCACGCGATAGAGTGATGAAGGTGATGTGACATAGGCGTCTCACATCACACCGGAATAAAAACAGCAGTCCATGCAGTGGAGGCACACCACATATCCGAAAAAGAAAAAAAATTCATGCAAACAATTTCACTATGGAAAATTATGTGCACTGTTTTTTGGGACGGAAGGGGAGTTTAGTTTGTTGATTTCATGCCATGAGACATATCAATAATTGCTCCATACTATTGTGAGATCTTGAAGGAATTATGTCGTGCAATCCAAAACAAAAGGCGAGTTATGCTCAGTCGCAGTGTTGTGCTACTTCACGATAATGCTAAGCCACACGCTGCTGATCGAACCAAAGACCTCATCACGTCATTTGTCTGGGAACAAATGAATCATCCCCTCTACAGCCCAGACTTAGCGCCAAGTGACTCTCACCTGTTTCTGCATTTGAAGAGGTTCTTTGCTGGTCAGCGTTACGATTATGACGACATCAAAAGGAACTGTGCAACATTTGCTGTCTTCACAGGAGGCTTCATTTTATAAAGAGGATATTCTTCAGAAATTGGTGCTCCGCTACGACAAATGCCTGAATATTGGTGGAAAATATGTGGAAAAATAGTTTAAGGTATGGCCTTTGTTGTAACAATAAATTGTTTAAAAATAAATTATTTTTATTTTTTAATAGCCAAATGGTAATTACTTTCCAAATATGCCTCTTATTTAAAAGGTTCAAGTTGTAGGTTACAGAGATTCAATTTTATAGTCATTGGAAACTACATTCAACATGATTGAATTAGGGGAGCATTGCGGAATCTTATATCCAGTGTGCAGATAACTCGCATTGTAACTGTCCTTGTATTTGGTCACTATTTTTTCAGACTGTTCTTAGACATATTAAAAGAAGCTCTTCACAATGTGACTCATGAAAATGTAGACATCAGAGTAGAAGCATTGCGTCACTTGAAGGAACTATTGCAGATTAATTATCGGCCACTTCAAGACTGTGTGGTGGGTGCAGAAGGCCTAGATCCAGTCTTAACTGAGGTAAGGATATTATCATTTTAATATATTTGTTTGTATATTGGTTAATTCTTCATATTTGGCCATCAGCTTTCTTTAAAGTATATTTATATTACTATCTCATCCTAGAAAAATGGATCATAGTGGCCTTTACATAAAATTTGGGTATCTAGAAGATTTCTGATGCTAGTTCGTTTGGTGGAGTGGTTTATGGTGACCTTAGTCATTTTTGATGATTGAAAAGGGGTTAGAAATAGTTCTATAAATATTTATCCATCTTAAAAATTTGTTTAGTCCTTTTTATTTCAATGACTTGTATTTAATTATTAGTACATTTAATACTAAACCTATTAGTGGCCTAATCTTCGCATGTAGGGACATCTAAAATATCATTAGTAAGCTTGCACGAAGCTTCGAAATTTTAAATCTTAATCCGAATCTGGTTAGGATTTGTGTTCTGTTCGAAATTCCAACTCTTAGTATTTGAAAAATTTGAATCAGATTCAGAATTTCAAATACAAATGGATCCCATATTTAGATTTGTTGAACTTTAATTTGAAATCCAAACCTACTATTCAAACATTTGAATAATATAACATTTTAATGAACTTAGCATGCATCCATTAGTTGACTTGACCATATAAACTTGCAAATATCATAATATTTAACACTGTTTATCTACCTTATTTTTATTGGACTCAATAAAAGTATATTAAAACTTTACCTCAAGATTAAATTTGGGTTCAAAATATTTTCATTACATAATATTAAATTTGGATTTGATTCGAACCATTTTCATTTTAAAATATTCAATTTGAATTCTATTTGAAATATAAAATCTTGGACATGCACAGACTTACTTATTAGAATTGAGAGGGGATGATAATCCCCACATCCCCCCAATGCACATATTCTCCCCATTACCAGAATTAAATTCTATTACAAGGAGGGGTTTGCAAATCTTTGAAAACTTTGACCTGGCTTCATATATTCATTTACTTCTTTGATTTAAAAGTGAAATTCTAGATTTGACAACTATAAAGCTTTGAAATCCCCACCCAAAAAACAACAGTTTTTCTTAACTTCCTGCTGTTATATTCATCACTAATTAATGTTCGCATAAAAAAAAATCTAAAATAAATTATATTTTGAGTTAGCAAATTAATGAATCATTTCAAGACAAAATATATTAATATCTTTAAAATATAGCATTTGATAAATTATATTTAACACCTAAATTTACATAGTTGTGCAAAGTATAATATTTTTATCAAACATCAAACATTTTAAGAACTATTAAAATTTCGAGTCAGCTTCTAGAATATTTCATATTATTTGATTCGACTTGCTTCGAATTGAAAAAGTGGTATTCACACACTCCTAATTATATGTGTGAATACTTAGACTGTATGACCACTGTTATGGGTTTGTCTGAAGTAGTTGTTTTTTTAGTTATTTAACAATGGGTACTCCTACTTTGGTGGTCACATGGTCGAAGGCGCCATTCTCGCAATAGACTAAACTACCAATGATGAAGAGACAGGGGCTCAAATCCCAGTCAGGTGCACTAAATGGCCTTCTACTCGCTCCACACAAATGCGGATACACTGACTCCAAATTGGTTTTCTACTCTCCATGCATATGCTGGTACATTGACTCTAAATTAAACCTTCCTCATTCCTAGCACATTAGTGTGATTAGTACATATGCACATCACCCATATGGGAAGAAAGATGCGGTGTTAAAAATTTTAGGGATAGGACCCTCGAACCCTTAAGGATATTTAAGATTCGAGGATTCAAGAAAATTTCAAATTCGAGATTCAAATCCTTAATTTTTTTTTCTTTCAGTTCTTCAAGTGAAATTTATTTTAGCACTTTAATACTGCTTATTGTGGTTCAGAACCCATTATTATAATGGGATGAACTTAACAACCAGGCCCCAGACCAGTAATTTAACACTTAACTGAATGTATGAATGTTATAATGAATGGATTATAAGAAAGAGTAGATTGTTAACATTTAGTTACTATTTGTATTTCTGTTATACTATCATAATTTTTTTTAAAATTCAGATTTGGATTCGGGATTCAAAGGGAAGTAGGAGATTTGGATTCGTAAAATAGGGGATTCGACACAACTCTATAAAAAAGGAAGTCTACATATCAAAGACATCCTGCATTTAAATTCTCCATTTGTAGTCCAAGACCAGGATTTGATCCTTCCCCAGACGGCGTTTAGGACTAGTTTATTAGTACTTTTGGCCATGCTAGAATTTTGCTATTTTCGTGAGAAATAGTGGACATTTTTACAACCATGGTTTTCATTATATTTTTACTTACTTTTAAAATTATGTATTTTAATTTGCAAACTGGAGATCAAAGGACCTATATAATCTAAGATAAGGGTAAAAAAAAGGAAGATGGTGTATTTTAGGCAAATTTTACCATATCTTAGTAGGAGATAATATGGAAAATATTCCTGAAGTAGACTTGGTCCTATATCAAGGTCAAAGCCAAGCATATCAGCACACAACTAACAAAGTTAAATCTATCTTGGTAATATCACTCTATGGGTCTTCAGCTCGTAGAGACGCTGATCATGGGTTGCTCTGATACAAATCTCTCTGTGGCGCTGACTTGTGCCGAATGTCTAGGGGAGATCGGAGCCATTGATCCAGGCAACCTGCCTCGCAAGAGATTTAACATGGGTATGTAATATTTTCAACCAGTTATTAATCAACATTGAAAGTTTGGTTGATATTGATCACTGAAACTTGAATCTTGAAATTGTTTGTTAAAATATTAATCTTAATTCTTGAGTGTAGTTTTTTTATTTTTTGGTGTTCAATATGGGTGCGCCAAGTCCACCTTTTCAATTCAAAGCACACTCGAAGTGAATACATAAAATATTCCTGAAGCCAAATCGAAGTTAGAATATTTTTTGTTAGTTGTTTTATGCTTGAAAAAATATTAAATTGAAGATATGGATATTAATTTATATACTTAAATCACTTAAAAATTGTTTAATTTAATAATTTTTTAAATATTTCATTTTATTCTAATAAATCAAGTTGGTATCACAACTTACAATTCAATTACTTCATATATTTGTAATGTATATAACATCTCAGAATGCAATAATTAAAATAAATTCAGTATTTTAGCTGTCAAAATTTCTTTTACTGAAACATCACAATTGTCGAAGTCAATTTTTTTTCAAAGTAAAGTAAAAGTTGATATTTGTTTCAAAACTAAGAAGAATTTTCTAAGCTTTGCACCAAAGTGGACTTTAATGTGAGCCGAGTTAATTTAGGGGCTTTAGTAATACAGTGGATTCCTGTTAATTGGCACACATCAGGATTAGATTACTTTGGCTTAGTTAAGCGGCTGCCCCAATTAAGTGAAATTTTAATTTTAATTTTGTCAGTTTAGAGCACAACTGTTGATGTGCGCTGACCAAGCACTGTTTCAGACAAATGTATTTCTCTCCCAACAAAGGAAGAGCTTAAAGCCAGCTGTAAATATTTATAAGTTGCACACACTGTTTATCTGGTTGACAATTATTAATAAGAATTATATAAACCATTATAATAAAATAAGTCTCTATTATTATTTTAAACTTATAAGTTCAAAATGTATCATATGTTTAACATAAGAATTTTAGTCATCTTACATTTCCAGAAAAAACGGTCTTCCAGTTCAGTGTTAAGAGCGAGCTGTTTGCGCTCGCTGCACTAAATGAGCTGGTCAGAGCTCTCCAGACTTGCCGAGACACACATAACATGGACGCGTTCTCACTTGCTATTCAAGTAAGCCTTTATTTTTATATTTAATAGATATATGTCTATTTAGTTATGACTAGAGATGAGTTGAATACACTCTTCCTAGAATTTGAATTATCTACTTATTTTAAATTGGATATTTTAGTTAGAAAAGTACGGTAAGCGTAAGAGGTTAGGTCAACTTTCCAGCATGGGTGTGATTTTTTTCTTCTTAAGTTTTGATTTGGTTCACTTTAATTATTTGGTGCAATAGAATAAGACTTATCTAGCTAAGTGACACCGTAACCGTAAAATTAGAGTTAATTCGAATCCACTATTTTATGAATCCAAATCTTAAATCCAAATCTCAAATTTACCTTTGAATCCTGAATCTCGAATCCCAGTCCGAATCTTAGAAAAAATTATGAGCATAAGAGGTAATATACATATGATAGAATTATAGCAAATACAAATATGTATGTATGAAAAAAGTGCATCGAGCAAAAACATTTAGTGATAAATAAAATTATAGAATATTAGTAAAATGGTAGAGCACAAATAAAAGTAACAATACTGACACATATTTACACACACTTCAATATTTCTATGCTATTGTAGCATCTTCCTCAGGAAGTAGTAGTTCAGTCTAATTACTACTACTTCCTGAGGAAGATGCTATAATAGCATCGAAATATTGAAGTGTGTGTAAATATGTGTCAGTATTGTTACTTTTATTTGTGCTCTACCATTTTCCTAATATTCTATAATAAAAAATACAAATAGTAACTTAATGTTAACATCCTTTCTTATAAGCCAGTTGTTATAACATTCATACATTCAGTTAAGTGTTAAATTACTAGTCTAGGCCTGGTTGTTAGGTTCATACTATAATTATTATAATTGGTTTTGAGCCACCAATATGCACTATTAGTGTTCTAAAACAAGTTTCACTTGAAAAATTGAAATTTCTGATTCAAAACTCAAATTAAAAAAAAAAATCAATCAATTTGTCAAGTGAAATTTATGTTGAGAGCAATAATACTGCTTATTGGTGGCTTGGAACCAATTATATTTATAGGATGAACCTAACAAACAGGCCCCAGACGAGTAATTTAACACTAAATGTTGTAGTAAATGGAGTATAAGAAAGAATGTTAACATTTTGTTACTATTTGTATTTTCTATTACTCTATTATATTTATATTTCCTTTTTTGTTCATAATTTTTTCCAAGATTTAGATTTGGATTCGTGATTCAGGATTTGAAAGGAAATTGTAGATTTGGATTTGTAAAATAGTGGATTCGACCCAACTCTATTATAAATAAATTTTACTTTTAATGAAAGGTTGAATACATGGGAAAATATTGAAATTGTAAAGGTTTAGGAATTTGAATTGAGATTTGAAAAATCGAGGTTAAAATCTAAGAATCGAAATTGAGAAAAACAATGACCGCGGCTTTTCCACTTAACACTTAATGTATATAATCTTCTAAATACTTAAATCTTATATTAGCTCATTGTCTTGTTTTAGCGAATATGTTTAATATTTTTATACCAATACCTAGTTTTGATATCATTGGTTGCGTATAACTTGAACAGGTAGTAAGACACGGGGATGAAGGGGTAGAACATCAGTTTCAAAACTCTTGTAAATAGGCATCCTATCCCTAGTTCAAAGAAAAGGGAAGTAAAATAAATCCTTGCACTTTGACTGGTACTTAGCTAATAACTTTCCCAAGCACCCTGACATGGAATCTCTCTCTTCCCTTCCGTAAATTATTTAGGATTACACTTTGTTGTTGTTATTGCATTGTATTTTGTGTTTTTCCAGGAGTTGTTGAAAGTGTTCAAGATTGCGCCAAGTGGCAAGTCTTCCAAGATACACTTGTGGGATAGTTTCCCTGAAAATGTTCAGGAGGTCATGAAGCCTCTTCTAACATCAAAGTACAAGATATCAGTTAGCAGAACTTCCATTCCACACCCTGTATACGGGTAGGTGGTTCATCCCTTACAAGAAATTCACACACACACACACATATATATATATATATATATATAATATAATTATACTTTCAAACTGTTTTGGGTTGGAAATTATTTTTTAAATAAATTGTGCATTAAGAACTATAGATGGGTCATATATCCTTTTTCTTAAATCTAAATCTTAGAAAAAACACATAATAAGCGTAATTGCTAAACTTACCCACATTGGTATGTTTTATTTCCTTAAACTCTGATTTTGTTCACTATGTGGTCATTTGATGGTATGAGATCTAGTTGTAAGGTTTGTCCTTAAACTATAGTTGTTTAAAGGTGACCTGGTGGTCTAGGGGTAAGGTGTCGGACTTCTGTGCTGGGGGTCCAGGGTTCAATCCTCGGTCCCGACACAGATTTATTTGATTGCCAAACCCTTCCTTCACCTCTGACAAGACGTGTAACCACGTTAAACTGTAGGTCCTCCATTTCATCTCACAATCACCCTACCATTACACATTAGCGTAAGTGCGTAAAGCCCGAATGGCTAGTAAGACGAGGTGCTAATAATAATAATAATAATAATAATAATAATAATAATAATGATGATGATGACGACAACGACGACGACGACGACGACAGCAGAAGAGGAAATAGCTCCAAAAAGATAATAATTCATATTTAAAACAAGAGTTTTTAATCTTTATTGAATATTGATTTTAAGGATTCAAAGAAAAGGTTGGAAGTCCACCTTTTCAATTCAAAGTGAATTCAAGTCAAAGATATGGAATATTCTCAAGGTCATATCAAAGTTTGACTATTTAAAAAAAGTTTAATGATGGATACAAATATTATATTTTGCACAACTAAATGAATCTAGTTTTTAAATATACCTTACAAAATGCTATATTTAAAAAAATAATCAGTATATTTTGTCTTAAAATGATAAATTAAGTTATTAACACAAAATGTGATTTAATTATTTTATATGTTTTCTATGCAAACATTAATTTTTGATGGAAGCAGCAGAAAAGAAAAGTTTTTTTTAACTTGAAGCTTTACACATCCCTAATAGTTTGACATAAATTGAGTATTTTCCTGCGAGTATGTTTTATTGACGAAGCTTTGTAATTGTCAAATAAATTTTCTTTCTAAGCAATGTTAAGCTGATACTTTTTTTTTTTGAAGCGAAGTCGAAGTTTCGAAGCTTCACACACCCCTAATTCAAAGATTCAAAAGGCCCATCCTTTTAAAGAACAGTAAATCCTCTGTTGGATTTTTCTACTAATAATTTGAACTGTGGTTTAGAAAAAATCATTAACATCATGGATTGAACATGCCAATAAAATGGTTTAACCAGGGATGCATAATATGTCCGAACGCGCGAACGAAGTTCGGGGGAAATCGAAGCAGTCCCGGGGAAATTTGGGGCAGGGAAAAGTCCAACAATTTTGTTGACGTTTTTAGTACATTCTGGTTCTAATATGATAGTTTCATTTGTATGAAAAACAAAGGCTGATGACACGCAACACCCGGCAATATCAGTATGTGCCATAGTGAGGCAGTGCACAAAGAGTTACAGGGGCTAAGATAATGTGTCAGAGTTCTAGATAAGAAGTCAGAGGTTGAGATAAACTCGGATATCACGTATCTAATAAACAGCCCCAAGAAAAACCTGGAAGAAAGGATCAAGGGAGGATTGCAAGTTTTGTAAAACGTAAATAATGTGATCAGGATAAAACTCATAGTCGTAAATAGCGATATTATTTCCCCCAGTGTGGTTGATAGTGGTAGACCTTGCAGTAGTGGTGAGTCTATGGAAAAACAAAAAGTCTATGAAAATCAAAAATTAAACCAAGGCCTCCCGGAATTACACTCCATTGCCTCTTACTCTCAAGATGTAAAATTAAATGTTGGTACCGAAAAGCCTACTGGTATCATTAAACAATTATTAACAATATGTAATGTACACAAGTAAATGGGAAGGTTGTCATTTCTGGGAGACAACTAAATTTTTTACAGGTTAGGTACTATAAAAATAACTATGATTAAAAATATATTTAAATTTGAATTTTCCAAACTATGTAGTAGGTAATATTCCTTATTCCCTTTAGCCTCTATAAAATATTTAATGTTTTATTTTGAGTGCTATGGTTTTCGGGGAAATTTTTTATGAAAATGTTAAGTTCTGGGGAAATATTGCATCTCTGAACATATTCTGCACCCCTGGGTTTAACTTGTTCTAGAACAAGTCAGAAGCAAAATACTCGGCTCCTCTTTGTATGTAAACAGTTTGTTTGGTGTCTGCTTGCAGGTCCAACTTTGGCCGATCCCTTTGTGAGTGGGGTTTCCAGTGGGCCAACAAGCTGATCCCTCTAATGAAAGACAAGTTTGCTGCGTCTTTGTTCGAGTCTTGTCTGTTTGGGATGAAACTCGACGCTCAGACGCTCATGTTCTTCCTTCCATACGTTGTTAGTAAGTGTCTGCCTGCAGTTAGACAAACTATGGAAGCATCAGACACTTAGAAACAATAACCTAGAAGAGTTAAGAGACAAGATTAATTTATGATAGTTGGCAGAAAATATTTTCAGCTTAAGTATAAATTAGAAATGGGTTGAAGGTGCTCTTTTACATGTCCAAATCTTATAAAATAAAGTAAACATAAGAGGCACATAGCAAAAGAGGTCATGTAATAAGGATGGAAAAAGAGAGAATACCAAAGATAATGATGGACATAATGGAGATAAAGTATGTAGGAAAATAACCACAGGAGAAAAAGCAAGTAAAGATGAGAGGAGAAGATAACAGAAAGTGTGTAAGTGAGAAGATAAGAATGGACGTGATCAACGGAGAAAGAATGGTGGAAGGATCGAGGAAGATGGTGGCATTTTACTGAACTTTCCTGACCACAAGCTGGAAACATTTGATGATGACGACTTTCAACCAATGTTTGCAATAAAAATCTCCTAGCTGTCAATTTCCACCATTCCTACACTGAATAGACTATATGTATGTATATATAGTTTCTTTTCACTAAAGATCTTATAACTTCAGTACGGCTCATTTCATTTTTGAGCTAAGGAAAGCTTTGATTTAGTAAAAGTAGAGGCTATAAACATACACCTTACAGTAAAAATAGATTAGTTTTATAAATAGAACAAAATTAGGAAAAAAATGCTACTGGTTAATTCACCGGTGACATATCTAGTAGGTAGGCAGTAAACTTTCGTCCTTCTCTTGTTAAACTTAAGGAATTTGATAGAAAGACTTGTAATAATTTTAAGATTAAATTTTAAAAATAATTTTTCATGGACAAGTAATACAAAGGGAGAAAAGGATTTTTCAATAGGAAGAGTTAAACTTTTGATTGATTCTATTTAATTTTTATTTATTTGAGGTATTTAATGTGCACTTTCTGAACTGACTGATTATATCACCACATGAGAATTTTTATGAACGAGAGCGAAAAGGCCTACAAATTCTACTGTGAAAGATATTTTCACATACCTTTCAGGGTTCTTTTACATGTCACAATCAACATGAGACTGACGGTTTTACTTCCTCTTTGAAGCAAGCTGTGATACGGATTTTTATTGGTCATTAAAAATCCGTCGATTTCGGCTGGGCTTGAACCCACAAACATCGATTCTAGGCGAGCACTTTACCCCAAAACCATGGAGGTCAACTTTTGATTCTTTTGAATGATATTAATTTGTCAAAACTAGTATTTAGTTTGAAAAATTCTAATATTTTTTTAAAATAAGGCACATTTTAGTTTGGACAGCATGTTTATAGTGTGCCCTTTGCTTCGCAGTCCACACGCTGTTCACATGCGATGACATCACAAAGGAGCTGATCTTGGAAGAAATTCTGGCTGCCCTAAACGGTGCCCCGACCTCAGCTCCTAGCAGTTCAAGTAATGACACGTTCCTGCCTATCCGCACCACTGCGTTCACAGGATTTCCGAGCATGCAGGTGCCCGAGGAGAGCCATGCGGCTACTACGTTCGACCTTTGTACAAAGGCTGTGTGTACGTTGCTCGACTTTATGGACAGGTGGCTCCGAGAGTGGAAAGGTGGCGGGAAGGAGAACCACGGTACTCTGGACGAGGCCAACTACAAAATTGTGCAAGGTGAAGACTATTTCTTTGTTAGTTAAAAAACTACAATAGTTACAAATCACAACCTATTGCAAGATTTTGATTAGTTGAAAAGATAAAAAAGTTGTTTGTCTCTGGACTCTTAAACACACACAAGCACACGTGCATGAACACACATCCATACCGTATTAACCCGAATGTAAGCTGAGGCTTCTTTTTATTTTTTGTCCACAAAAAGTCGGTAGTTGTCTTATATTCACGCACGAAGAAAAATGTTGGTGTAAGGTCGACATTTTTATGTTGTATAATACTGAAATACTGGTAAATGTTTATTTTACAAAGAAAAAGGATGTACTTTTTTAAATTCTAACACAAATCAGCATTTTTTTCGTTTAGCAGCAATTTCTATGATAAAATATTTTGTGTGTGTTGTTTTCAGCAATTATTATGTATAGTGCTAATGATGTCCGTGTTGGTCACTGTCATAGTTCAATAAACTAGAAATGGTTAAAAAGTGGTAAAGCAATGAATAAATAATCTTATAGTTAAAAATGAACAGTAAAATGTGTTTTCCACGCTGTTGTAGGACTAAAAAACAACCGACACTTGTGATTTATAGATGGAATGCTTTAATGGTGGCGGCGCATTGTCACTGGTTGATTTCTAACCACTACCTATCAACCATTATTGTTCCACCATCTAAATTGCAGTTGATAGACTCGATCCATTCGTTAAAAAGTCGACATGATGGCGTACTTAAACATTACAATAAACGCAATGTATAGTCTTAACGCCAATGCGCAATATAAAACAGAAAGTAACAAGTCATGAATAGTCATGTCCCATGCATTTCATAACATTCTAAACACGCAAATACAATTACACCTTATCATTCACGGTATTTCACAAAGCGTCCGGAAAAATATATCTAATAGTTACTATCAATATATATCACTACGAAGTTCTTGTGCTGGTTGAGGCCGACACTTGAATTGATCTTGTTTGCTTATTGTAATCATAGGGTGGCGTGGAATTGAAAGAAAATATTTATCTTAATGTTATATTAAAATTATCATTATTATTGTAATGTAAATCTAAAAGGAAGTATTTATTTAAGTTATATTTCAACTTTTTGCCGCTAGAGCGAGGGTAAAAGCAGATCAGCGACACCTATGTTGAAAGTCAGGTAAATGCTAGAGTCCAATCTGACCAGTCATATTACAGGGTCAGTGGTATCATGGTTGTGTTCACTATGTTTGGAGACATTGTAAAGACTGTGCTTATGAATTATTAAATCAAGATTGTGTTTGTGAAAGTGTTGATCTTTAATCAACTACCCGTATAGTATTAGTTTGTAAAAGGATCCATGACAGTGCCATCTAGGGAGGCGCACACACTACAGCAAACCCGATAAAGAGATACTTTTTAACACTTTCATGGCTTCACTAGTTTCAATTTCAATTTCTCAAAATAGGTGTCATCTTATATTCGGGTAAACGGTATTAGGCTATATTATTATGATCAACAATGATTTATAGAAGAAACAAAGTTATTTGTTGTTATTAATTTATTTTATAAAGAAATACCTTTGTCTCTAAAGATTTTCATGTCACGAATAAAACATTCACTCAAAATGAAATTTTGTTGGAATTGGCAACTTTAACATCACTAATTCTATTTTAAATACACAGACAGACAGACAGACAGGGTGAAGAAGGTAACTGAAATACTGTGAATTCACACATACACCACAAAATAAGTGCAGAACAGAAACTGGGTCATGTGATGAGCTCCAAGTCAATCCCAATATTTCCTCCTCATCATCTGTTAGCTGTTCTGCTGAAGTTCAACTCATCTCTACTTTGTCCACTCTGCCTAAGATCTTCGGTACGAGAGAACCAATAAAATCTCAATACCAACCATTTCAAATTAGTGTGATCCATATTTAAACGCACATGCGCCGTAGAGCTAGAATCAAGTAGGCAGCTTTGTTGGCTTTTGTGAGGAGATTTGAAATAGCCCATTAATGGAAAAAGTGTTTATTGATGTATTGGATTGTGCCACGACATAGCATTATAATTTTAAAACATTCATGGTAACAATAATATAAAATATATATTTATCCACTTGAAAAGAAAATATGTTGATAATCAGCTGTTTTAAGTTTGCGCTGCAATGCATCATGATTCACGGGTCAACATACAGTGTGTGAATCGCTGACCCACTCAAGCAGATTCTGCTCTCTCTCTTAAGTGAACATGGGAATTTAGCTTTATACGAGGCGTGTTTCTTTTAAGTAAGTACCGTTTTGAAACTCGGCTGCCGTTCCGCGCATACGCGTTGAGTACCTCCATCTGTTGGCTAGCTACAGACACCATTACAGAAGTATTCTACCGTGTTTATGTCTGTTTGTGAGTATTTAAAACCAAGTAACTATTAAGAACCTCTAGTCGTTGTCCAGTCAGTGTTTTACTGTCTTAACTTGAAGATGGAAACTGATGTTCCTCGAATTGTATTGTGATGGGTTTTGTTGTATTCTTGTAAACTCTTGGAACTAGATTTTTTGCGAAGTTTTTAGGCTTTTCCTTCTCTCCGGCTTTCTCTGTTCTTTCATTTAAACATGACTAAGCTGTGTTTCATATTATAGCACTTAACTCAACTATCATAGGAGGCTGTAGTCTTTAATCTATACTGAAAACCTGAAGAAGGTTCCTGTGGCAGGGAAAACTAGTTTTATAAAACTATGTTTTCACCTCAATAAGTGTTTTATTCCAACAGTTTCTTTTCCAGCATCTTTCAGGTAAGTGTGCTGGCTACATCTCTCACTTTAATCGATCTGTTTTCTTATTTTGATGTTTGTTTTCTTCAGACTTTTGTTCTAAGATCTCGAAGCTAACCATTGCAACTGCAAATTACAACTGTATGGAGTATCCTAGGGCTCTCATCTATGCCGAAGCTTATATCAAAGAACATCCAGATCAATTTCAGATCCATTTGCCACTACTTACAGTGAGTACAGATAAGATTTGGTTCTCTGAATCTGAATTGTAAACTTTGTTTTGTAAAATATATATATTTGGAAGACGGTACAAGAAAGAAGGATAGAAACATAAAAAGGAACGAATACAATAAAACTGTTACAATGAAAAGAAGATCACAGTTCGTAATTTACATTGCTGCCATTGCACAAAGAAGTATTGGCTGCTTTTGTAAGAAACTTGATTGTCACCAGCCAATCTCTCGACCTAGATTTCATTCTATCAGAACTCAGGGAGGAGTGTGGAACGCGCAACGCAAACTTCATAAAAAAGGAAACAAAAAAACACAAATGGGAGAAAAAGAAAATTGGTAAAGGATGATAGGACAATTAGATAGGAACATGTAAAAGGAATAACATTAAGAACAAACACAGGAAAAGATGTGAATATATAATATATCTCTATAAGGAAAAACCTATTTTTCTTTATGAGGTGATTGTATTATATTTAGAAGAAGTTAAAGTCGAAGGACAAACGAAAAGAGGTTTTCCTTAAAGATATATATTATATATTCACACCAATGTCCTTTTCCTGTGTTTGTCCTTAATGTTATTACTTTTACATGTTCCTATCAAAGTGTCTTATCATCATTTAACAAATTACTTTCTCTATCTTTTGTGTTTTTGTCTTCCTCTTTTGGTAAGTTGCATTGTGCATTTCACACTTATTCATAATGAGTTTCTATAGAGTGAAATTTTATTTTGGCAATTTAGAAATACACAAAACACATTAAAAAGTCTTCACTTTAATTTTACGACAATATTTAATAATTGACTGCAGCTAAAATTGAATAAGTGGTATTAAAGCTCTAAGACAGAATCAATTCAAAATTGTTAAAAAATTGGGGTCTCTTTGTTGAAAACATGTTAATATATTTTGAATACAAATTATTGTAAGGTAAAGTAAATGCTTATTAGCTATAACTGTATTGACTGGAAAATAAGCCACACTTTTTTTCCCAAAAACAGCCTTTATGAATCTTTGGAGTATCCTCTAATCACACCCCTGGATAATACATAACAATTGTGTTAACTTTGAGGACTGAAATTACATATTGAAATACAGTGGCGGTCTGTAAAGTGGTCAGGGCTCTAGACCATTTCTTTTACATAATTAAATTAGTTTGCCATGGTTTACATGTTAATATGATCAAGATACTGAAGTACTAAATTTATAATACATAATACATCATTGTTTTCCATTTGTCTAGACCTAATTTAAGCTCTATGCTAGAATCACATGTTTAATTATAAGAAAATGTGGGGTTTAATATTAATTATAAATAATATATATTTTTTAAAAATGATTAAATAATGTAATATTGGAAAAATCAACACTCTCCAATGAAAACTAANAAAAAATTAGTCAGGGAAAGTTGATAAATTTTGTCTTCAAAACCTAGAAAAGTCAGGGAATTTTATATAAGACGTTCTTTAACCATCCTGTATTTAGTCATTATACACTTGTGTACATTTTTAACTGACTGTATTCCTGTTTGTTTTGCTGTAGAAAATATTTACCCAACTCGACGAGAAGGATGCGGTATCTGGTATATTGACAATTCAACAGCAGGAACCTTCTTTGGAAGACCTCATCCTAGCTAATGAAGTGACAGGAAGTTTACAGGTAAATAACCATCACTAGCAGTTACAAAGACGAAATTTATATGCTGGTGATAAGCCATCATTGTTGGAGAAATCACATTCAAACTGTGCTACAACATTTTGTATATATATATAAAAAAAGTTTATCAACACCCTAACACTATCAGCTATTGTTCTAAAAGTATTTATTTTCCCATAGTATTTATATTGTTTTGATTAAAATGGTTTTGTGTTAATAGGAAGCTGCTTCATGCTATGAACGTTTGGCAAAGGAAAAGGTTTTGAAACCCCAGTTCATGAAGGGCATGGTGCGTTGTTATCTTGGTCTGGACCAGCCTGTGACTTCGTTAAAGATAGCTGAGGGTATCTTAACTCACAGGTATCATTTAGTTGTATTTATCTTGGATGTAAAGATATTGTTTAGAGGTTCAACTTGTACCAATAATGGTCGGTGTGGGGCACAGGTAGGAGTGAGGAGGCACCTAACTCCAGATAATAATAGACTATTTAGAAAATACTGTCTTGAGTCTCATTGGGGTTGAAATGATGTTCAAGTAGAATACTGTAAATTATTCAGAGTTATATGTAAGTGCTATTCCAAGGATTACCATCACCACTCACATTCAAATCGACCTTAAAATAAATAATAGGATATTCAAAAATTTCAATTTGTATCAGGTTAGCTATACGTCCCAACTGGCGAACTACAGTTTTCCTATATTTATAATTCTAAGAACTTAAGTAATAATGTGACACATTATTCCTACATTGCTTGATAATGCTGGCAAACTATATTTGGATTTTATTACGAAAGGACATTTGCAGCACTTTTTAGAAAATAGAAAATACAAACAAATTTTTCAACATTGAAAACATTGAAGCATAAAAACACATTAAAATAATAAATTTGGAGGAATTGGAACTTAAAAATTGAGTTTAACATTTAAGAATCAGAATCAAAAATAAAATATTAGTAAATGTGACAACTTGATGGGTTTACTACCTTACCTTGTAGCCCACACTTGTCGGCCATCATGAGCGAGCAGCAGGTGGAGGCGTTCTGGCGGCTGCACATGTTTGATGAACTGTCAGACCTGCTCTCCAGACCAGAGGTGGACAATGACAAGTCGTGGGGGACCCAAGTGGGTCGGGCGCTCATTAGTCTCAAGAGATCCGACCATGAGGGATTAACACAGAATCTGGCCACCACCAGGAGGATGCAATTAGATGCTCTCGCCACGGCAAGTCTCGATAATGGTGCTTATCAAAATGGCTACGAGGAAGTGGTCAGGTAAATTTTTAATGCGATTTTTACTACTAAATTTAAGTACATAAACAAGAAATTCAATTGATCTTGGTAGGAATATCAAAATATAAAAACTCTTTTATGAATCAAATATTGCTGTAAAGAAAACCTCTTTTCTCTTTATGAGGTAATCGTATTATATTTGGAGAAGGTATAGGAAAGGTGGATAGAAACATATAAATGAGGGACGAACACAATATGGCTTATACAATGAAAAGAAGAACACATTTCACACTTTACATTGCTATCAATGGACAAAGAGGTAATGGTTGCCTCTTAAAGAAATCGATCGTCACCGTCCAATCCCCCGACCTAGGTTTCTAAATATCGGAACTCATCAGGGAGGAGTGTGAATCGGGCAACGCAACTTCTTAAAAGAGGAAACTAAAAAAATAGGGAGAAAATGGAAAATTGTAAAGAATGTTAGGAAGTTGTGTTGCGCTAATTGTATTAGATCATTTTGTCTCAAATGTAAGCTGTGAATCCTCCTTAATTAAGATATTCTAAGTGTTAATAACTTTAGTGTTTTGCATGCATGCTTGAAGAAATTAAAACAGTTAAAACAGAGCTCGTTTTAGTATTTGAAGGGTAACGGAGGTCAACTAGGGCTAGCTCTACTTGATAAGAACTTACTACTAAATTGTTCTCTTCTATTCAGTTTTATGCTCACCCGATGAACACACATTCACTCACTTCATCATCGAGTGTGTGATTGGTCAAATGAATAGTACTGGGAAAGGAACAGATCTGTCAAGCGGAGCTACCCTTAGCAACAACCCTTGGGCTGTCATTGAACTAGAGGTATAGGGAACCCTGGCCCAAGGTTACATACATAAACAGGAGTTTGACTGCGCTCCTTGGGCACTGAGGAGTGCTAGTTGCAGTCCTCAATGATAACAGCACTTCCAAATGAAACAACTCACTTTCAAATTGTTTGTCGTAAAGGTGTGGTGGTCTGAACAAAATAGTTCAGGTACCAGCAATTACCCCCTGACCCCAACTCACTCCCTTACAGTGAACAAACTTTTACTGGCAAGTAACTTGTCATGGTTATTTGAGGATTATTTACAACTAGACAATTTGCAAACATTCTTGAAGAAAGAAGGGCCATTGTATTCTACATTTGCTTTGTAATTTGCAGTCTGAGTAAGCTCATTGGGGGGTGTTGGTTTATGAGAAGGAGAGTGGGGTTGATACCTGAACCCAGCTTTGTGAAAGCCAATTTTTTTAAATTAAAAGGCAATTTTTACTGTGCTCTTGTAAAACAGTTTTTAAAAACGCCTGCTTGATAGCGATGTTTTCATTTGGGACTGTACTTAGCAATCCCTGTGTTGAAGAACTCAAGCTCTTCCAATGAACGCAGCCATTTTAACATGTACGAGGTCTTAGTCATCCCTTCAAATATCTTCCAACCACACTCGAGAGAGTTTATTGGTTTGAATATAAGTTTGAAGGAAGTTTCTTTCTTAATTTTTATGTGGTGGGAAAGTAGGTATCAAGAGTTTTTGCAATCTCTCACGCTAAATGACCCTCAAAATGTGTCAAGAACATGCAACCAAATATTTATGTATTTATTTGTGTATAGGCTAACACTTGCATTAAAGTTATTGATGATGGAATCATGTTTTTAGTGCTAGGTACACTGTCTTAAGATAAGTTAATTTGATACTATTGAGTGTATATTAAGACTCCAGATGCTGAGCGAGCTCGAGGCAGCGGAGAAGATAGTCCAGCAAGCTCTGTCATGGCAGCAAGAAGGTCGGGACTGTTCTCAGTTAGTGTCAGGTCTAGTCCACAAGTGGTCCATGAAGCTGGAGAATGTCCAGCAATCGTCCAGTGTGCTGGAGCCCATTCTATCTCTGCGTCGCACTGTGCTGGAACTGTCCAGCAGGCTCTTGGAAGACCAGGTTCCCTCGGCAGCCCGAGAGTTGGAGCCACTCATCGGGAAACTGTGGCTGAAAAGTGCGGAGCTTGCTCGCAAGTGAGGGACTATCTTCTATTACAGCTATTTTTGTCACTCTTTAGCCAACAGACGACGGCCGCTCGGTTGGTACAGCTCGGTGCCAGTACATGCTTTGGAACTTTTATATTGAGGAATATTATAAGTAGAGTTGGGCCAAATCTCCATTTGTTTCAAATTTGAATATTCAATTTATCTCCAAATTCCAATCCAAATCTTAGTAAACATGTTAACATCAAAGGTTATTCTCATTAATTCTTAAATTGTTATAAGAAATAGAAATAGCGTGAGTAATTAAAAGAAGCCATCCTTTGCCTGATGAAGTTGTCTGTGACAGTGAAAGCCAGAATAATAAAATATCTTTGTGTAAATATTATGTGTTCTATTATATTTTCAAGACTAACAAACCTGCATAATAGCTGTAGTCCATTTCAACATTGTATTAGTATTCTTTAAATATCCAATAATTTCCATAAAATAAAAACAAATTGTTACAATTATATTGAAGAAGGTATAGGAAAGAGATCTAGGAACTAGGGTTATGTGAAGCTTCAATAATATCGATATTGATTCAAATTTTATTTTATGTGATAAATCAAATCAAATTAGAAAAAAATCGATAAGGTTTTTGAACGTTGTGAATCCCACAGTGTGCCTAAAATATGTTAATATACTTTTAATTACAATTCCCCTGACATAAAATAAATACTTTATTAATTATTACCATATTGACCGAAAAATAAGCCACACATTTCCCCCTAAAATAGCCTTTTAAAACCTTAGTATAGCCTATAATCACACCCTTTGATAATACCGTACGTAACACATTTGTGAACTTTGAGACCTGAAGATATATATTGAAATAGTTTATAATCACACCCTTGGATAGTACCGTACGTAACATATATTGTGAACTTTGAGACCTGAAGATATATATTGAAATAGTTTATAATCACCACAACAGACTGTGTGATCATGTTGAACTTAAAGTACTAAGGTCTATAATTAATCTAATGTTGTTTTATTTAATGTGTAATTCTTTCTTTAAACATCAAACATTGAAAGGAGGTTAGAAGGCAAGGCCTACACACTTACCAGAAAACTGTAGGACTCAAAGTTCACAGTTAAAAAACACAACAAAACACAAAATTATGAAATTTTCGGGGTACATCATTCCACTTCTTCAGCAGAAGTTGAAGGTGAAAAAGGAGACTGATGTACCCCGAAAATTTCATAATTTTGTGTTTTGTTGTGTTTTTAATCATGAAACTTGAAAAATAAAAGTATTGACAGCTAAAATCAATTTATGATCAATTATTGCAATTCTGATTTGTTATATACATTACAAATCAATAATCACTATAAAAATCTTGTAATTGAATTATAAGTTGTGTTAGTAACTTGATTATTCAGAATAAAACAATTTTGCAATAAAACATTTTAAAAGTAAAATCAGAGAAATTTATTTTTAAGCATAAAACAACTTACCAAGAATATTCAAACTTTGACTAAGCTTTGAGAATATTTCATATATTCGATTCAAGTTTTCTTGACAATGAAAAAGTGGACTTGACACACCCCTAGATAATATTTTGTTATATGTTTTATTTGTTCGTTCTGTTCAGGGCTGGCTCATTCCACCAAGCATACAACTGCATTTTGAATGCTCAGAAGTACAACTTGAAAGAGCTGTTCATGGAGAAGGCAAAGTTACACTGGGAAAAGGGTGAGCAGGAACTCGCCTTCACGACCTTGAGACGAGGCCTGCAGGAGCAGTTCCCCGATATGGCCAACTTCAAGAACATGGCCGCTGGCGAGCGCAAGGAGGATCGCAAGTTATGTGCCGAGGTTGTACCAACACAAATATATAATACTTGTTTAGGGCAGTGCAAAAGTTTAAAAACTTTGTACTTCACTTTGAATATTTATCAACTTTTATATAACTTCGAAAACTGCAAAGTTTCATTAGTAAAAATGTTGACAGCTAAAATATTAGGGGTGTGTGAATATTCAAAATTACAAATTGTTTGGAATAGTGAATGGTTGAATAATCACAGAAGCACAACAACTTGCAGATGAAAATACTTAAAATAAACTGAACCACGACTCTACAAGAGAATACAACAGTCTCATCAATAATTTTTTACAAATACATGGACCACATTAGGGCCCCTCTGCCAAATCACTGGAGATTCTCACATCCACTAATCTACCCACACCCACTCTCTATCCTTTCCAAAATTCACAAAAAAGGAAAGACCTCCACCTGGCCTCTCGATTGTCGCTTGCTATGGGGCCCCCACCGAACATATTTCAGCGCGGGCTGACTCTCATTTTCATCACCTGTCCCAACAACTTCCTACCATGGAATAGTTTCTGGACGACCACCCATTCACTGCCTTTCTAGTAGAATCCGCTTGCCTCATACTTGAGAAGAACAATTTCCGCTTCCTGAACAGACATTACCTTCAGATCCAAGGAACAGCAGTGGCCACGTGTAGCCCCCTCCTACGCTAACCTCTTCATGGGCAAACCAGAGACCAACTTTTTGCAATTCAAACACTTGTGACCGCTTTGCTGGATAAAATTTATTGACATCTTCATGATTTGGACAGATTCTGAAACTTTTATTACAGTTCCTGAACAGGCTAAATAATTATAGCACCCTTCGGTTCACCTGGAATATTTCACAACACCATGACATATTATTGGATCAGGAAATGGATCGTCATGAGGGAAACATAAACAGCACAGTCCACACCAAACCCACCAACCATCACCAAGTAGCTATCCTCTTCGTGTAAAGCACTCTCTACCCTATAGCCTAGCTACCAGAGCCAAACATATACATTCGGAGGCACCAAGTAGCTATCCTCTTCGTGTAAAGCACTCTCTACCCTATAGCCTAGCTACCCGAGCCAAACATATACATTCGGAGGCACCAAGTAGCTATCCTCTTCGTGTAAAGCACTCTCTACCCTATAGCCTAGCTACC
>CABFWB010003937.1:30564-49166 GCA_902151455.1 Timema bartmani
ATGTCACTGCAGTACGGCTGTAACCATATACATGTTTTTTGTTCCAGCAACATGCAGACAGACATGCTCCACTATTTCCTTATGTCACTGCAGTACGGCTGTAACCATATACATGTTTTTTGTTCCAGCAACATGCAGACAGACATGCTCCACTATTTCCTTATGTCACTGCAGTATGGCTGTAACCATATACATGTTTTTTGTTCCAGCAACATGCAGACAGACATGCTCCACTATTTCCTTATGTCACTGCAGTATGGCTGTAACCATATACATGTTTTTTGTTCCAGCAACATGCAGACAGACATGCTCCACTATTTCCTTATGTCACTGCAGTACGGCTGTAACCATATCTACCAGTCCATGCCACGCCTTCTGAGCATCTACCTGGATTACGGGACACGCTTTGCTGACATTGCCAAGAAAAATAAAGGATCTCGGGTGCAAGAGGTTGCGGCCATGAAGGGGTACCTGGACAAGATGTCTAACCTCATGGGTACTACAATGTTTCTCTTACTATTCCATTTGGAATTATTTTGCGCATGTGCTATGAATCCAAAAATGTACTTTAAATATATTTCGATAACCATTTTAATGTATAAGTAAAAGTTCATAAAAACACGTCTAGCGAAATTGTGGTGTATCTAGGAATAAGCGTTGTAATGACCCTGATCTGAGCCCCTAACTTATTTAAAAGTCATGGACAAAGTATATATTTTTGTTATATTATTACGTGAAACAATATTCCTGGAAATAAACTATCATAAATATTATTCAGGAACTTACAGCATTATAAAATGTTGCCGAACGATGGAGTTGGACGTTATAAATAGTCAACCTACAGGGGCCATTACCGGATGTTATAGTGTGTGTGGGCGATCTGATAATTAAAATGAAAATTATATTGAAACATTAATGTAATATATTTCCAGAGGACCAGTTTTAGTTGCTCTAAAACAAAGATGGGATTGGGATATAAAAATGTCTGTTGTGAAGCCTACCTTTGAATGATGTGTTCGTCTGGAGATAAGCAGGAGAATCTGGGAAAGATGGTCTTGACTTAAGAGTGTGGTCTTATTAATAATTAACTAACAAGAGGAGCTCCCCTAAACACTCACATTCCATAAGTACATATTATATAAAAACACACAGATTAAACAATATTTTACATATACATAAATCGTAGCGCACTAAATCATTTCACATGGAGTTTGGTAAGTTCATTTTCAAGCAAGAGAGGTTCACCGAGATGTGACAAAGATTAGTTTTCAATAGGAATATTCAACAAACTGTGTCTACCTTGCATATTACTAAAACTTCAACATTACCTTATTGATTATAAAGGTGAGGTTAGATTTTGAGACATTGCATCAGTTAAGTTAGTTTGAAGCCCTTGTAATTTAAACATGCCTTTAGTAAGAAGCTTTTCCTTAGCACCGGGTCTTACTTCCCATAAGGGATATACACTTATGAACTAATTATACTAATGGGCTAGAATTGAGCATGGTTGAATTTAGAGCAGGTGTACCCCCATTTGTTTGGGGAAGAGTGGGAAACTATTTAGAAAAAACCACCCTCAGTACACTCAACCAAAATCTTACCACAATTTCTTTGTCATTAGCAGTGTAGTATATTGTGAGAGTAGCACCTTAAACCATGCTCACAATAGACCATGCTGCCACCGAAGCAGATAAGAAGCCGTTAAATACCAATATATGAAAAGAGCACACACCATCATAAGACACATTAAAGTACCTTTAGATTGAAATATTGTTTTTTTTAATACATTTCCAAGCCTGTAATTCATTTAATTATAGATCGAAATAATAATACCTTGTTATGTTGTTAATCTCATCTGACACTTTAACTCAATGTGTGTTCCAGACAATTACATGCAACGCTTGCCTCCCTATATGTTTCTAACTGCGTTCTCTCAGATTATCTCACGCATCTGTCACCCCCTCCCAGATGTATACTCGCGCGTGAAGATGCTCATTGTCAAGCTGATACTTGCGTTCCCACAGCAATGCATGTGGATGTTCATAGCTTCCTGGAAGGTAAGTTCGCTAATAACCTGATTATTGCTATTTGCTATTTATAGTTCCTCTTTAGTCTCTATATATCGCCCACACAGGTAGGGACGTCTGACTTTGCCGGTGATGAGAATGTCAGGTCTTAAATATAGACCAGGTGTACCGAGACGGAGTTTTCCTAAAGGGTTCTACACCATCCCTCTATGCACATGTGTGTACATTTATTCTAAATTCCACCTTTCTCATCCCTACATAATTATATTAATTAAATGTGCTTAGCCCAGACAGGTAAAAAAAGAAAAGAAAATTTTAAATAAATGTTGTATATTTATTTACCGATCTCTAGGGCTGTGCAAAGTCCATTTTTTCAATTCAAAGCAAACTCATATTGAATATATGAAATATTATTGAAGCTGAGTTGAAGTTCAAATATTTTTTGTTTGTGGTTTTATGCTTGAAAAAATATTATGTTGCAGTTATTTGTATAATTTTATGCTTTAAAATTACTTGGAAAATGTTAACTTGCACAATTGTTTGTAGCTTTCTTTCTTATTGTGATTAATCACAACTTACAATTCAATTACTTTGGATTTTTTAATATGAGTATTAATTTGTAATGTATATAACATCTAAAAAATGGCGATGATTGACCATAAATTGAATATTTTGGTGGCCAATATATTTATTTTGGCAAAACTTCATAATTGACGAAGCTGCATTTTTTAAAAGTGAAGTCATAGAGAATATTTTTTTAAATGTCAAGTGGAAAAATTTTAATTTTCTATTATTTTATTATATTTATATTTCTTCCCATGTTTATAATTTTTTCCAAGATTTGAGATTCAAAGGTAAATTGGAGATTAGGATTCATAAAATAGTGGATTCGACCCAACACAAAAAAAGCGATTTTTATTAAAGAACTTACTATTTCACAATTGATACATTCTTTAATATACTAAAATACACTAAAATATAATAGAAAAAAGCACCATATTTTCCCTATGTACCGAGTCAAGGGGGCCAAAGTTATGGAAAATATGGGAAACCTGAAAATGTCTTTCAGGGCTTCCAATTGCTGAAAATGTTTATTGTTGGTTTCCAGTCTTCGTTCCCGCTCCTCTCCAAGAGGAGTCATGAGATCCTCCAAGACCCTCTGCTCAAACAAGCCAGGCTCAACAAGTTCATCTCGGACTTCAACAGACTGGCTGACAAGTTCATAGAGTTGATCAACACTCCTGTTGATGAGGTGATAATTACTTTTTAATATTTTATTTACTAGAAATAGGTCATTTGACTTGTCTAATCCTTCAATTCCTCAAATCATAAAGAATATTGGAGTAGATTATTCTTTTATTTTAATTTTGAATCTAAATTTTTCCATGTCTATTAGTGGCTCAGCCCATTGTAGTTATAGGACAGACTTATCAACCAGAACCTAGACCATTAATTAATTAATTAATTAATTTAATTTACTATTTAATGAATGTGCAGTTGTATTATAATTAAATTAAAAACTTATTTATTTAAGATTTATGGTTTTTTATTACTACTACTACTACTACTACTACTACTACTACTACTACTACTACTACTACTACCACTGCTACTACTACTACTACTACCACTGCTGCTACTACTGCTACTACTACTACTACTACTACTACTACTACTACTACTACTACTACTACTACTACTACTACTACTACTACTACTACTACTACTACTACTACTACTACTACTACTACTACTACTACTACTACTACTACTACTACTACTACTACTACTACTACTACTACTACTACTACTACTACTACTACTACTACTACTACTACTACTACTACTACTACTACTACTACTACTACTACTACTACTACTACTACTACTACTACTACTACTACTACTACTACTACTACTACTACTACTACTACTACTACTACTACTACTACTACTACTACTACTACTACTACTACTACTACTACTACTACTACTACTACTACTACTACTACTACTACTACTACTACTACTACTACTACTACTACTACTACTACTACTACTACTACTACTACTACTACTACTACTACTACTACTACTACTACTACTACTACTACTACTACTACTACTACTACTACTACTACTACTACTACTACTACTACTACTACTACTACTACTACTACTACTACTACTACTACTACTACTACTACTACTACTACTACTACTACTACTACTACTACTACTACTACTACTACTACTACTACTACTACTACTACTACTACTACTACTACTACTACTACTACTACTACTACTACTACTACTACTACTACTACTACTACTACTACTACTACTACTACTACTACTACTACTACTACTACTACTACTACTACTACTACTACTACTACTACTACTACTACTACTACTACTACTACTACTACTACTACTACTACTACTACTACTACTACTACTACTACTACTACTACTACTACTACTACTACTACTACTACTACTACTACTACTACTACTACTACTACTACTACTACTACTACTACTACTACTACTACTACTACTACTACTACTACTACTACTACTACTACTACTACTACTACTACTACTACTACTACTACTACTACTACTACTACTACTACTACTACTACTACTACTACTACTACTACTACTACTACTACTACTACTACTACTACTACTACTACTACTACTACTACTACTACTACTACTACTACTACTACTACTACTACTACTACTACTACTACTACTACTACTACTACTACTACTACTACTACTACTACTACTACTACTACTACTACTACTACTACTACTACTACTACTACTACTACTACTACTACTACTACTACTACTACTACTACTACTACTACTACTACTACTACTACTACTACTACTACTACTACTACTACTACTACTACTACTACTACTACTACTACTACTACTACTACTACTACTACTACTACTACTACTACTACTACTACTACTACTACTACTACTACTACTACTACTACTACTACTACTACTACTACTACTACTACTACTACTACTACTACTACTACTACTACTACTACTACTACTACTACTACTACTACTACTACTACTACTACTACTACTACTACTACTACTACTACTACTACTACTACTACTACTACTACTACTACTACTACTACTACTACTACTACTACTACTACTACTACTACTACTACTACTACTACTACTACTACTACTACTACTACTACTACTACTACTACTACTACTACTACTACTACTACTACTACTACTACTACTACTACTACTACTACTACTACTACTACTACTACTACTACTACTACTACTACTACTACTACTACTACTACTACTACTACTACTACTACTACTACTACTACTACTACTACTACTACTACTACTACTACTACTACTACTACTACTACTACTACTACTACTACTACTACTACTACTACTACTACTACTACTACTACTACTACTACTACTACTACTACTACTACTACTACTACTACTACTACTACTACTACTACTACTACTACTACTACTACTACTACTACTACTACTACTACTACTACTACTACTACTACTACTACTACTACTACTACTACTACTACTACTACTACTACTACTACTACTACTACTACTACTACTACTACTACTACTACTACTACTACTACTACTACTACTACTACTACTACTACTACTACTACTACTACTACTACTACTACTACTACTACTACTACTACTACTACTACTACTACTACTACTACTACTACTACTACTACTACTACTACTACTACTACTACTACTACTACTACTACTACTACTACTACTACTACTACTACTACTACTACTACTACTACTACTACTACTACTACTACTACTACTACTACTACTACTACTACTACTACTACTACTACTACTACTACTACTACTACTACTACTACTACTACTACTACTACTACTACTACTACTACTACTACTACTACTACTACTACTACTACTACTACTACTACTACTACTACTACTACTACTACTACTACTACTACTACTACTACTACTACTACTACTACTACTACTACTACTACTACTACTACTACTACTACTACTACTACTACTACTACTACTACTACTACTACTACTACTACTACTACTACTACTACTACTACTACTACTACTACTACTACTACTACTACTACTACTACTACTACTACTACTACTACTACTACTACTACTACTACTACTACTACTACTACTACTACTACTACTACTACTACTACTACTACTACTACTACTACTACTACTACTACTACTACTACTACTACTACTACTACTACTACTACTACTACTACTACTACTACTACTACTACTACTACTACTACTACTACTACTACTACTACTACTACTACTACTACTACTACTACTACTACTACTACTACTACTACTACTACTACTACTACTACTACTACTACTACTANTTAATGCCCACAATGTTTAGAAAAAATAAATTAAAGCCGTCTAACATAATTTACACCATAAAGTGAAAATAGGTTTTCCTCCAGGGGTTTTATTACTATACCAAAGTATTCTGTGTGTATTTCAGAGTGTCACTTCGACCACGGTGAGTGATGTTGTTCGTGGCCTGCCCCTTCTCTTTCAAACTAACTTCAGTAAGATTATGATTCCAGTCCAGCAACTGCGCTCCATCATGCTACCTAGCAGTGAGGATGGCAAGAACCTTCACAACCCCTTCCCGAGGTACCTCTTCATTCTATAGTATGGCTCACAAATATATCTATATGTTGTAGGGGTCTGGGAGCTCAAGGTTTTAATTTGAGTCGATCTCGAGCTTGGGTTGAATAGATATATCATTTTAAAACTTAATTATGTTAATAAAAATAAATATTATTAATATTGTTTTAATTTTTTTGAATTAAATAAGACAGATATTTAAAATAATTTTTTAAACTTGTTTTTAAATAGTTAAAAAAAATCAAGCTATAAATAATAAATTAAATAATAACATTTAAATATATTACTGTAATAGTAACAGAAACATTAATTTTGATCCAATTCAACATCTTCTAGAGCAAGGGTCGCCAACCTTGCACACACTATACCTCCCGCCCCCCATTAAACTGCACTATCCCCGATAAGTAGAGAAAAGAGTAAAAGATTAGTCGGTCATCACCAGACACACAATGTAAACAAAAAAAAAAATTTTTTTTTTTTGAGAAGTTCAAAATTGAGAGCACATAAATCTGTTGATCCCGATCCTGAGTTTCAGGGGCCATTTCAGGCTCAATTCTGAGAAAATCCAAGGAGCACTCAGATAGGGAAGAGTTTGTAATGTCCCGTATATCCTTATGTTCCCTTGAGGAATGTTTTATCTTATGAAAATATACGTATTCTATCAATTACTTGGAGGCAAGGCCTAGGTTTCAGGTCGATCTATAATCCATACATACTAAAGACATTGTGTGACTAAAAAATGTATCCTTACATTGCATGAAAGCTGCGTGTATGTATGTATAACTATCTCTTTTACTTTTTTACATTCATTAAAATTTCCAGCCAGTTTTTTATTCATGCCATAATATATTTTTCACTACCGGTGGCTAGGCCTGTCGTAGCTTCATATGCCCTATAATCTAACTTAAGACTAGAACAAGCACAACATCCAGTCGTCGGCTGTTAATTTATCACTGTGAAAAGGTAAACCCATATTTCACCAATGATAAATTTTCGGCCATCCCGGGAATTGAACCCGGGACCCTAAGCTCAGTAGGCAAGCACGCTATCGACTAAGCTAAGGTGTCGGACTATATATTATCTCTTGAAAGCATTAAGTTATATATCTAAATATATTTTCCAAACAGCTTTATCCTATTTCAGGAGCATGGTGTATATTGTGGGAATGGACGAAGAAGTCACAATATTGGCATCTCTACAAAAACCAAGGCGGTTCGGGTTTCGAGGATCAGATGGCAAACTTCACTTGATGATGGGAAAGCCCAAGGTAACCAACCGATACTAGCTAATATAAAGTTGACCTATGTGTTTTGTAAATCTTCACCACACGTTATAAAACGGTAAAACATTAATTTTTATTTGGGATACATCCTTTGAATCCTTGTTGCAGGATGACTTACGAAAAGATTTCCGGATAATGGAGTTCCACTCTATTATCAACAAATATCTTCAGAAAGACCCCGAGTCTCGGCAAAGGGGTCTTCGGATCTGTACATATGTAAGAATACTTTTGATGTATATATAAATATATATTTATTTATTTTGTAAAACCATGATTTTGATGTTTTCTTAATTTCCATGAATAAAATATGTAGTGCACAGCTTTTAGTAAATAGAATATTAAATGTTTGCCTTAAAATGTAACATGCTTACCTTACTTGATTCCACTATGGGGGTGGCTATAAAATAAAATTATAAGGATTGACAAAACTAGTGCATGGTAGTGGTATGCGAAGCTTTGGGAATATCAATATTGATTCAAATTTTATATTATTCATTTTGAAAACCTGAATCAAACCAAACTAGAAAAAAAAAAATCGATAAGGTTTTAATCTGTTACAATGTGCCTAAACTATGTTAATATATTTTTAATACCATTTCTTGTGAGGTAAAGTTTGTTATAATCACATGGACCTGAGAATAAGCCCCACTTCTCTACCAAAACAATCTTTTTAAGACCTTTGCAAAGCCTATAATCACGCCCTTGGATAACACATAACAAATGTGTTAGTTTTGAGGACTGATGATATAAATTTAAATAGTTTAGGATCTCTAAAACTGTTTAATTTTTGACAAGGTGAACTATTGTTGCATGAACATGTAAAATTTACACTTATACATGATAACTTATTTTATTACTAAATGTGTAACTCTTTTTATTTAACACAATTATTTTAGCGTATTTAACTAGGATATGATTCAATTCGATAACTGTTTTAAATTCCGAATAATATTTGCTTCAATTCGAGATTCAATTCAAACTCGAAAAACCTGCTTTGTAGATGTAGATGTTTAGTGCATGGACACGCACTTATTAGAAAAATGTATGTTTAAAAGTTCAAATTCAAAGCCTAACACAGATATTTTTTGAGCACAGCAAAAGAGAATATTTGATCGTTGTTGCTAGGACTATAGTTGCTTGGTCAAATTTGTGTCTTGGTTCTTGAATGTGTCCTACACCTTAGCTCAAGCGGTAGCGTGTCTGTCTACTAAGTTAAGGGCATGGCCGATAATATGGGTTTACCCTCTCACATTGATAAACATTGATAAATTGACAGCTGGGGACTGGATGTTGTGCTACCAGATTCACAGTTGTGTGTGTGTGTGATGGGATAGTATAAGTTGATTATGTTGCTCGCTGATCTATTTGACAGTGAGATAATAACGAACATTAGTGAGATATACTGAAACCTTTTCCCGATAAAGATGGGAATAATAGAAGTTACATCTTCGTGGTCATAAGAAAAACTAAAATAAAAGTTGTAGTTTCTAGTATGTGGTGACAATAAATAATCTAAATATATTTTTAACTGTTTTGTTCAAGTAAACAGTTTTTAAAATATATTTTTTTCAGAGTGTTGTTCCTTTGAACGAAGAATGTGGAATCGTTGAGTGGGTACCTAATCTGATTGGACTTCGACCCCTCATGTTGGAAATGTACAAAGACAGAAAAATCCTGGTTACAGGGCGAGAGCTTAAAAAAGTGGCGTGTGGTAAGTTATTTAGTGTTTTTAAAATTATGATATATCAGGCACTTATGCAGATTATATAGAGTTTTTAAAATAAGGAAAAGTTATTAAATTTGACTAAATACTTGAAATTATGTCACCCTTAATTAAAAGAGGAGGGGTCCCCTAAGTATGAGAGATTTGTAAAATATAGGGATGGGACCCTTGAATCCCTGGAATCCAAAGGAAATTCAAGATTTGAAGGCTCGAAAAAATCTTGGATTTGAGGCTCAGATCCCCCCCCCTCCTTTTTTTTTTCAAACTTTCAAGTGAAATTTGTTTTAGTGCACATATTCTGTGGTTCATAACCAATTATAATTATAGGATTAACTTAACAACTTGACCCCAGACCAGAAATTTAACACTTAACTGAATGTATTAATGGTATAATGCTATAATGAACACATTATAAGAACATTTTTTTTAACATTTAGTTGATATTTGTATTTTATATTTATATTTCTTCTCATTTTCAAAATTTTTTCCAAGTTTCGGATTCAAAGCTAAATTGGAAGTTCGGATTCATAAACAATGGATTTGACCCATCTCTAGTAAAATATCAATTCTTGTGTGCTAACAAGGAATACTGAATGTACAAATAGTTTGTCCAGCCATAATTTAATCAAAAACACTGGATTTGTATATTGAATATTGATAATTTCTATTACAAAAAATAATCTTGAAAATATATGTTTGTGATCTGATCTATGCAGAGCATAAATCTATGTACAGAAAATTAATCTTGAAATATCTGCAATATGACATTGATGTATATCACTCACATCCAATTAAAAATCAATTATTTTGATTCTTTCTCTATTCACACTTGACTTGAAGTAAAAATTGCCTGCTCTCACACTTCTGTTAAACATCCTTGTTTCATTAACAATGCTAATATGTTGAGATTCTTACTTTTTGGTATTAAATTAGGGGTGAATGAGATCCCGAATTCTCAGGAAAAGCTCAAGAATGTATTAATTCCCATTAGTCGAGGAGCGTTTTCCTTACAAAGTTAAAAGATAGATATATCAGAAAGTTAAGATTGGGTTTATTTATAGGACCTAGGTACTTCATCCACCCACCCCGTTTTCCTTTGGTAAACTCTAATATTTTTTTTAAACCACTTATTTTAGAATGTACATTGAAATTTTTGGTTTTCAGCTGTGTCGGATCCTGTTACCAAGAAGAAGAAGGTGTTTCTGGAGTTTCTGCTGCCAAAACATCCCCCCGTCTTGGCAGACTGGTTCCGGCAAACCTTCCCTGATCCATACAGCTGGTCAGTAACCTATGTACACATTGTTCCAATAAAATGTATTTCCCTTCATGTTTGATAGATTCACTGCTACCCCTTAAAACTAGTTAGACTTGAAGGCTCTTCAGGACAGTTTAACCGACTACCAAAAGTGTTGCGGCAAATTCCTCAGATCATCTGTTTCTTACATAACACATATGCTCTTATTGTTCTCAAGGAGTTTAGATTCTACCAGAACTTAGTAGGTACATACCAAGAGTTATTTAATTTTGTATATTCACTTGCAATGATGGGCAGGTGTGCTATGGCATTACCTCACATGGTCTGGTTTGCGAGTGATGGCAGGTCAGGTTTTGAAGTCGCCAGCTGTACTGAGGGTGGCTTTTTTTCTTAAACAGTTTTACATTCTTCCTCCATGTATGACCTAAAAATTTTACCTTCCTCATCCCCACCCACTAATGTTGACTTTTTTCTAACCCCTTATTTGTCAAATTGGGCTAACTCCAGTAGTTTAACACTTAACTGAATTTATTATGTATGAAATAAAGTGCATAGAGCAAAAACAATTTGTAATAAATAAAATGATAAAATAGTAGAAAAATAATTTAGCACAAATAAAAGTAAAAACACTAACACACATTTACACAGACTTCAATGTTTTGATGCTATTATAGCATCTTCCTCAGGAAGTAGTAGTAGTAGTAGTAGTAGTAGTAGTAGTAGTAGTATTGGTGGTGGTGGCGGCAGTAAACAGGATGTTGTCTTCAGTGATGCCAACTTGATTGGGAAGGCTAAAAACTTCTCTGGTGGAGATGAAATTCCCTGAAGGTTCCTCTATCACTCTGTGGATGGTAGGTGGTGCAAGTGAAGCCTCAGGGATTAAATTAACAAATATTTAGGTTGGGTGGTTTTCTAGACTTTGTGATCCATTGATGTGCCAGTTCCCATATTCTTAACCGAGACATGTTACATTGTGTCTTGTGGAATGATGTTAACACCTTGACAGTGAAGCAGTCCTCAAAGTTGAGGTTATGAGTGGAGGCGTGTGCTGAAACTGGCTTTTATGGATTCTTGATTTTGGTGTCATGGCGGTGTCCATTTATTTGTTCACGTAGAGTTTCAGGGGTGAGGCCAACATATTATACAGAACACCCCTACTGAAACACTCTGTAAACAAATGAATGGAAAATGGGGTTTCCACATATAATTTATCACCATGATTTTTTGTGTCTTTCTTCATAATATTGCTAAACTCATTTCACTTGGTCATTAATAACCCCTGTCTTAAAATAATTATATTTTATATCTTTGATCATAAAGCTAATATTATTAATTTCTAGGTTTTGTGCAAGAACAGCATATAATCGGACTACGGCCGTCATGTCAATAGTTGGCTACATCGTGGGCCTGGGTGACCGACACGGTGAAAATATTCTGATTGACTGTACGACTGGAGATGCTATCCATGTTGACTTCAACTGTCTTTTTAACAAGGTAAGATTTAACTGGCTAAATGCGTTACTGTGGTTCTTTGCGTTCGCTCCATGGGCATATGTGGGGTGTTGATGTGCTATGCCATTATGTCATTGGAGGACATAATGGTCTCTTGTGGCAGGGGATTGGACAAGGCAGTGATAAACTCTCAAATATATTATTGAGAAGACCATGATGATAAGAGGATTTAAGTAGGTGAGGCCTCCCTAGTATTAAAAGTAAGTAAACTTTGAGGTTAACTCGGAACATTCTTAAACATTGGCAATTTAAAGTTATTTTCCGTTGTAAAATACAAATACCAAACTCAAAATGGCATTAACTGAGATATTAGCTCACTTTACCCATCTCATCAAAGGATGTCAGTGTATAGAAACACTATAAAATGGTCAGCAATGAATTGTGATAACTTTTTCTAAATATGATGATACATATTTTATTTATAAAATTCAAAAGTATAACAGAAACTAATGAATTTTTAATCATTTGTAGTATAAGCAAGTAATCAAAAATTCAAGTTTGATTTGAGCTCTATTAGTTGTTTGAATTCGACTCAAAAAAGTTTTCCAAAAACCAAAAGTGTTGATTACTCAAATTTCTTAAAAAAATTTCAGTTTATTTAGTTTGATTCAATTTTAATGCTTTATTTAAAATTAAAATAACTTGTTCAAATATATTGAATTTAA
This sequence comes from Timema bartmani, assembly GCA_902151455.1. NCBI lineage: Eukaryota > Metazoa > Arthropoda > Insecta > Phasmatodea > Timematidae > Timema > Timema bartmani. Next base: position 43,808 of record CABFWB010003937.1, read on the forward strand.
ATAAAAATCAATTTTTGTTTCACAAAAAAATGTTGCTATCAAAAGTTAATGATTACTCGGACAAACTTGTTATTACGTTCAAACTTTTCCCTGCTAAACCGTAACTATCGTTGATTTTTATTAATAAATTAGCACATTAACTTGCAATGTTTCTTAGTGTTAATTATCTAAATTGGAGGAATATAGACATAACTGAATGTATTAAGAGTATTTATTACAAGTTACATTGATTATATTTGTCTCGAACTGGGTCTCCTATTGCCTGGGACAACTGTGTCCCTCAACCGACTCTTAAAAATTGGGCAGAGCCGCCCTGCTCTAAACAAGATAAAGAGATTCCTAAAGAACATTCTTGAAGCTTGCCACCCCCACTTAACAATTCTACTACAATCAAAGCCTTTGCTTGGCCGTTATTAGAAAATATATACATTATGATGAATTTAACCTATCATCGTACCCCTTCATTTGGGGGGACAACATGGATCACACGAATAAAGTAAGGGGTGTTACAATACTCCCTCCACCCCACTCCCCCCGCCCTCCCTAAGTCCACCTTGACTAAAGTACTGTGGGTTCAATCTGGGGTGCTTGTATGCAAGATGAATATTTGGAATTGTGTATACTTTATGTGGGAAGGGTTCTAGGAAGTAAGATGGTAGCCATCAAGTTGGAATCTGCCAAGAAGTTTGTATAAGTTCACCTTTTGAAATACTGAACCCTAAACTATACTTTCGCTTGGCTCTCCGGATGAGTGACAATCCTGTGTTTTAAAAACCAACGTTTTCACTAAGGTACAGTTCCTAGCAGGAGTAGATTATTAGGAACTGCTTGATCTTTTAGCTTTCATTCAGAACTGATAGTTATATCTTAGAACAGTTCATTGTGTGCTTTGTTTGGGTCATGATCCAACTCATGGGTCACATGAGTTTTTGTGTGCTTTAACTGTATTTTTATCCTTTTCGGTGGCCACATGGTCTAACATGATACTCTCACCAGTTGACTAAACTGCCGATGATGGGGAGATCGAGGTTCAAATCTCTGTCAGGTGAACTGAGTTTTTTTTTCAAAATGGGTTTCCCCTCTCCCTCCACACAAATGTGGGTACACTTGAAATAACCTTCCTAATCCATAAAACCATTAACATAATTAGTACATGAAAGTATAACCTGAACGGATAGTAAGACTCGATGTTAAAAAAAAACAACTATTGACAGAGTTGACCTTAAGATGTGGGACCCACCTTAGGAATGGACTCATAACACAAAAAACATTGGAAAACGTGTATATGAACAATGTTTGATATCTCATATATGACATGAAACTATCGGATATTAATTAACAGGTGAATATTATGCCAATTATATTCTTTTATTGAAAAACTACACCTGGACACGAGAATTGAATCCAGGACCTTTGGCTTAGTATACCGATGCCAAAGGTCCTGGGTTCGATTCTCGGACCCAGGTGTCAATTTACAATTTTTAAAAATATGATATTTAGATGCGGCTATAACCGTTCAGCTATAATAGCTTGGATATTTAATCCATTATATCAATTATCAGAATAATCAATTGAATGGGCTGTTAGAACCAGCTCCTCTTGATGCTATACATCACATGTGATTTATGCAAAAAGATGCTTCACCACATTTTAGCTGAATAACTAGACATTTCTCACACGAGCAATTTCCTAACAAACGGATAGGCTGTGCACTTGTGCAGAACTTCCCTAGGCTGCTTGATATTTGGACTTAAATCCACTCATTTGTTATCTTCGGGGCCATCTGATAGTGATTATATACACAACACCCATTGACAGTGTCGAAACACTCCATCAATGTATTGAACAAGGCTGCTAGTGAATCTGAGAATTCCTGACATTTTTTGAATGCACGCTTGCATTCAGCTGCAAGGTGGCTATTTTGAGCACTTCCTGTAAAGGTGAGCAACAACACATCGATGAAAAGAAAATACTCTGAAATAATGTCAAATAAGACACTATATCACTGTTTTGAATTTTCAATAGACAAGATAGATGGCGACGGGAAGTCTTATTCAGGTGTATTGAAGGTGTCTTTGAATTTTTCCTCAAAAGGTTTCCCATAAAAATAAATTGTATGTTTACTCAAAACTATACCTACCTCATCCCTATTTTATTAGTTTGAATATATGGCTAGCTTGAATTGGTACAAAAACATACCACACAAATAAAAAACAGGATTGGCACAAGAGCCTACTGATATAATATAATTTATATTATGTTCTAAATGTCTTATAAATATAATAATATATGATTTACTTAGTTAAACAGGTTTTGTTTCAATATAACATTATTATTATTATTATTTAGCACCACGTCTTACTACCCGTTCGGGTTATACGCTTAAGTACTAATTACGCTAATGGATTAGGAATTTGGAAGGTTGAATTTAGAGGAAGTGAACCCGCATTTGCGTGGAGGGAGATTGGAAAACCATTTAGGAAAAACCACCCCCAGTTCACCCGACCGAGATTCGAACCTCGATCTTCCCGTCCTCGACAGTCGAGCTCAACACGACTAGCGCGTTAGCTAACTACGCCACCGAGGCGGGTTTCAATCTAACAATATCCATCACAATAACACATTTTTAATACAAAATAATGCCTTAACTTCCCTATTAGAAATTTCAATTACTCCTTCAGTGTCTTATATAATCTTGGTTTCACAAATATATCAATAGATCTTTTAAAACTGTTCACAGGGTGCAACATTCGATTGGCCAGAGCGAGTGCCATTCCGCCTGACACACAACATGGTGGACGCGATGGGTCCAATGGGTGTGGAGGGGACGTTTAGACGGACATGTGAGATTACACTGCGTATGATGCGCACCCAGCAAGATGCACTCATGTCAGTGTTGAGACCCTTTGTGTATGACCCCTCGGCATCATGGGGTCACAGTGTGAGAGTGGGTCATGTGGAGCCCACCAATGAGCTTGTGAGACTCCTAATATAATTATTCCAAACAAGTTTTATCTCTTTCAAAGTAATTTGACACTGTTATTGGCGTATGTGATGATAATAGCACGGAGTTTCTTATTAAATGACACGCTTAACAATAACAAAGGTGTGCAATTGGTAAAGTTAAGTGTTGAGTAGTCATCTTGAGCGCCAAACATTGATTAAATTATTTTGATACTAACTAAAGTACACATTATAAATATTGAGTTATATTAGTACAAAACTTAATAAACTAACCTAAAACAACACCAAAAGAAATACTATCTAAATAAAGTATTTCATAATAAATACAAAACTACTAAAGGCACTTTTCAATTTTGAGCCCCTTAAACTGGCATGCATTGTTTGCCAACTGGTGATATTGCTCTTATTATTTTCCCCATCCTGTCCCTTAAGACCATTTTGATGCGACTTACCTATTTTTAATATATTTTTTAAAGGCTGTAAAGAACATCCGTGAGATTGAGCTGCGTATTCAAGGCATGATGCAGACAAAGAACAAGAGTTTCTCTCTGTCTCTCTCGGTGGAAGGGCAGACCAACGCACTGATACAAGAGGCCACCAGTGTTGATAACCTGTGTCAGATGTATATCGGCTGGGGGGCCTACCTGTGAGCATCTGGGGACCAAGTTCACTAACCACCGACAAATTCAATCTTTTCAACCATTCAACTAGTTATAATTTTATACTTAAAGTAACAATTAAGAATTGAATTCCCTTTTAGCGGTGTGTACAAATTTAAACAGTTGGTTTTCACCACAAAAACTTATTGTTTAATGCACCAGGCATTTGTGAATAAAAGTATTGGTACATATTATGAATTCTAAAATAATCAATTTCAAATATTGTTTTGATTCTATTTCACTTCAAAGTGTCTAAACAGTTAAACTGAATAATTTTTTTAAACAAATGAGATGTGCTATTTTTTTAACTTTATGATTTGTTACATTATAAATGTTGACTTTAATTGGTTGTTAATGAAACTTCACTAAATAATTAGAGATCACTTTATTTAATAATTAAATACACGAGGTCAAGCGTAGCAAGAACACGGCAGGGAGAACAATATCTGACAGTTGCAAAAGTTACTTTTATATATTCATAGGTCAAGTTAGACAGTATCACTATCTTAAAATAATACTAATAATATGGTAAAATAATATCAATGTTGATCACAAAAACAAAACAAATAAGAAAAATCATATTCTTAAAGTTACTTTCTACTATCATTTTACTGTACCACAATAAATCACTTTGTATGTGTATAATACATTATACTGTATGTGAATTGTCAGTAATATATTTAATTTTACTATAAAATAAGCTGCATAGTGTGGATTAAAGAGTTTCTTATAAAATAAATGAAAATGTATTAGGCCAACTAAGTTTAATTGTTAATAGTCAAATTTGTTGTTGTTAAATTTGACTATATGTTGATATTATGTATGAATTAAAGTGCCTTAAACATGTTATAATAGTAAAAACACCAACAGACATGTGACTGTCACGGTGTCACATGGCTTCATTTTCACTGTTTATATTGATATCACCATAAAGTTGAAGTAGCTAATTCTAATCTAAATGGCTCATTTATATGTGTAAATATGCTTGTACATTTTCTATGTGTGTGTTTATGTTTATAAATACTTCATGAAGAGCTCTTTTCATCTAGTCTTTGTAAATTGTGAAATTGGTTCCTCTTTTTATTGTAAAAACATGTCATGTTTGTTCCTTTTATTCATTTTTATACCTCTGTAGTATTTATTCTTATTTGTGGGATTTCTACATATTTTTGTATGTGCTGTAAGCATTAAAAAATGAAATAAGACTGCTGTATGAATAAATTTTTGTAATTGATACAAAAGTGTTGGCTTTACTTGATTTTACCATCCTTGTTTTTATAGGATATATTGTCTCTAAATATTATTTTTTTGGAAAAATCCATTTAAATATAATAATTTTCTAGAAAGGGTAATAAGATATGTAAGATGTGAAATAGATAAATAAAATATAATGTATATATGTGCATTTGTAGAAGCTGTAACTCCAAAACCAAAAAACCAGAAAACTGAAACTGTCATATATATTATGAGAAACCTGAGGCTGTAAACTAATATAATATTGTTTTGAGTATTTATACATCTTACTAGCGGACCCGACAGGCGTTGTCCTGCCTGAACGTTGGCTTTTCGTTTGGGTGGCATAATTGATTTCGATAATAAAACAAATACTATGTGATCATCACAATTACAAATTCACAATGAACTCCAATTAGTGAGTTACACAAATATTACAAATTCAGTGTTTGTCAAGACAACATACAAAATAAAACATATTTTCATTTTTGAATGAATATGGG
>CABFWB010003937.1:49224-68589 GCA_902151455.1 Timema bartmani
CTAAAAAATTTAAAAAAATCCTAGAACCCGATTGCAGCTCTACCTACCGGGTCCAATTGTGAATCTAAACCATCCACGAACCCACTCAAACACACACAAAAAATGTCATCAAAATCGGTCCAGCCGTTTAGGAGGAGTTCAGTGACATACACACGTACAGAAGAATTATATATATTAAGATGAGACAAACATCTAAAACATTTGAACATTGGTTAATCTTTATGAATATGATATACTTTTGAATATAGTATTTATTTGTTTTATAACTAACTTGATCACCAAGGAAAAATACAAAAATAAATTTCAATCATAAACCCAAAGATAAATAATTATAGTTTGGTTTGGCTGTTTGTTTTTGTATTCACACTATTAGGTGGAATCTATTCTCCATTTTATCTTACATTAATAATTATATAATCAGATTGGACAAAAGGTATTGTAGTACCAATATTTAAGAAAGGGAGATAGAAAGAGGTGTGAACATTTATGTGTCAATGTGCCAAAATGTATAAAAGAGTTTGGAAAGAAGGATGAGAAAAAGTATAAAGGAAGGTGAAGGTACATGAGCTCAAAGAATATAGTGACGATATATTTAATATTTTCAAAAGGCAAATGTATAGACATATGATAGTGTGGACAGAAATAAAGTCTGGTAAGTGATGGAGAAGGCCGGAGTGGAAAAAGGAGCTGTAATAAGAGTAGAGAGTGAGTCTAAGATGGAGAAGGAGTGAACGGAGTGGCTCAAAATAAAAAATGGAGGGAAGCCGGGAAGTGCTCTCTCACCACTACTATTTGTAATGGTCATGGAAATAGTCATGAATAAAGTGTCAAGGAAATTTAGGGGGATAAGAATAAAAGCAATGATGTTGCTGATGACTTAATGGTATGGGAGGATAGGAATAGGTAGTACAGTAACAGCTGCAGGAATGGAATGATGCAGTGAAAGAGAGTGGAATGGAATTTAATCTGGCAACGAATAAAGTAGATTTGAAAGTAATAAAGAGCGTAAAATATCTTGGAAGCATACTTTAGGCGAGGGGTGGTAGCAGAGAAAATCTAATGAGAAGAGAGCAGCAGGGAGAGGTGTACTACAGATGTGTAAGATACCTTCTATGGAAAAGAGAAGTACCCCTGAAGTGTAAGCAAGTGCTGTATAGGGCATACTTTGTACACACACTTATGAATGTTGCAGAAATCTGGACATTGGATGCTCATGTTAAGAGACAAGAAAAGTTGAGGCCATGGTAAGGAAGTTTTTAAGGAGCATGCTAGCGGTCACCAGGATAAATAGAATTAGAAATGTAGATATTGGGGTACAGGAGGTACATGAGATAGTAGAGGAAGAAAGGGTGAAATGGTTTGGACATGCATTGAGAATGGAAAAGGAAGGAATCCCAAGGAGAGTGATAAAGTTGAAGCTTGGGGGGAAATACTACGAGCCCAAGGAAGAGATGGGAGGATCAGATAGCAAGTTTGAGGGAGAGGATAAGAATTGATGAGATTAAGGGAGGAAGAGTGGTGAAAGGACAGAGGAAGATGGAAAGGCATTTTACTTAACTGACCTGGCAACACTTTATGACGGACGACGAACAACATAAATTCCACCATTGAAAGGTAGGGTCATATTTTAGTGCCTTAGACTGCATGACCACTAGTGGGAGTAACTCCAAAACAACAAAACCTAAAGACATGAAACTTTGCATAATTATTTTTGGTAATCTGACCAGCAATTTGAATAACTAAAAAATCAAGTCTTTGGCCTAAAGTCGTTTGGCCTAAAGTCATTTGGCCTACACTTTAGGTCAAATGAAGGGTACCTGTTATGTTACCATTAAAACACTTTGTTATAAAAAACACTTTTAAGAACTTCTAAAGGTGTTTAAATATATAGATTTTTCCTAGCCTCCGACAGTTAGGAGGCTATGTTACCATAAAAAACACTTAAGATATCTTCTAGAGCTGTTTAATATTTAGAATTTATCCTAGCCTCCACCAGTTAGGTGGTTATGTTGCTATAAAAAACACTTCAGATAGATTCTAGAACTGTTTATCATTTAGAATTTTTTTCTAGCCTCCGTCAATTGGGGGAAGGGCCCACTAAACCCTCTCTGAAATTATTGGCTGGCTATGGCCTTGGCTGCCAATGTTTTCTTGGGAAAGGTATGCACACTAGCAATAAAGGTTAGTGAAAAAATTGTTTTGATCAATTCACCAAAATATTTTGTTATGTACACTTGTTGGAGTAGTCTGAATGGACCGAGCCATTTGTCGACTATATTAAGGGGGCTGCCTCGGTAGGCGAGAAGTTGCCGTGCAGACTTTCAGAAATCCCGTCATATTTAATCAATGATGCGTTATTTTAAAATATGGTTCACGCCAAAATGAAGTCAAAAGATTCCAACAGGGCTATGTTTGCTTAACAACTCTCTATTTTTAGTTTTAATAATAGAAATAAAATCGTGAAAATGTAACATTAGCACATTTTCAATGATATTTTAAGCATATTTGTGTAGCTATGAGACTAGGCTCGATGTAACATTGCCCTAGATTAAGCCTTCCTCTAACAAACACCGTATTTTTTTGATAGGCTCACAACAGAAAATTTTAAGTTATTTGAGGATTAATTTTGTAGTTTATAAGAGTCAAAGGCGTACGTTTCATACTGGATAGTGTCGCCACCACGCCACTCACTTGCTCGGAAGAGAGGAAAAGAAGGAAGAAGAGATAAATATCCCCCTTCTTCTATGCGCATGCGCTCTTTTAGTTTACTACTGGGTGGTATGCAAGAATGATGCTCGAGTCCGCTCCGTCTCCTCTCCACCTCTGGCTTGACTTGGATCTTGCGTACCGCACTTTCTGTTGGATCAAAGTGGGGTTGATTGATTTTGGTGTTTTTAAAAAATATAGTTTGTTCATTTAATATAATTAAGACTCAAACAATGTCTGGCACAGTAATTAATTAGTTTTCTATTAATATGAAATACTTTCAATTATATATTTTTTATTTAGTTGCTTGTGATACATATTCTTGTTTATTTAAAAAAAATTGATTACGTGACACGTAAAAAAGACAAACGTAGAGGGAAAAAAACAAAATTATGACTTGGGGCTCGCCGCAAAAAAACAGGAAGAAAGCAGTGGAAACATTTATTTGATAGAACGAAGTAAGTATATATATTTAAACTTTATAATAATAATAATAATAATAATAATAATAATAATAATAATAATAATAATAATAATAATAATAATAATAATAATAATAATAATAATAATAATAATATTACTACTACTACTACTACTAATAATAATATTATTATGGAGCCCCCTGTAATTTTTTTCTGGATCCGCCACTGTGTGCGTGTGTATATTATATGAAACAGTCAATGTGTTTCAACATTAATAAAATTGTTTATTTCTTATTGTTTTTAGTAAGTTCCTAGTTAATTTAATTATTTAAAAGGTAAAGATCAAGCTAGACAAGATTGCCAGCTACAAGGAGGTCGGGGTTTGAATTCCAACCAGGTTTACTAAGGGTAGTTTATCCATAGCCCTTTCTCTAAACAAATACGGGTACATTTCATCAAAACTTTCCTTCCTCTTCCCCTGTCAGCTAGAATAATCAGTGGAAATTACTGATAGCCTGAATAGGCACCTAAAATTATAATGAATTAATTGTTGAAAATAGGTTTCACATGAGCATTTAACATATTATTTATGTATACTATAGCTTTGTGTAGGCGTAAACAGTGTAGGTGATATAACAATATGTAGTCTATCTCATTTTAGTTGATAGTAAAAGTTAACTAAATTGAGCTGCTTCGATGGCTGCATGGTCTAAGCTAAAGCGTCACACATTAGCATAATTATCACATAGGCGTATAAGCCGAACGCTTTGTAAGACACGGTTCTAAAAGGAAAAACCTCTTTGGTTTGATTAACAACGATGAGGTCGGAAGGGGGGAGGATTCTCACCAATTTTTTAACAAAAAAAAAGTGAATGCTTTTAGAAGCTATTTGGAGTTTTTTTAAAATGATATCTTCCATATTTATATTTACATATTACTAAACTTTTTACCCAGATAGAATAAATCTAAGAGGGGTTGGAGGTATAGGGCCGTGTGTTGGAGCCCCTTATACTCCTCGGTTCCGACGTCCTGCTATCAACTAAGTAAGGCAAGATAGAAATGTAGTCTACACGTGATTAATTATTGTATAGTTGATATTCACATTGCCCTAAAAAAGTGACATGTATAAAAATTCTTCAAGACAATTTTTTTAGCATCGTGTCCTACTACCCGTTCATATTATAAGCTTCCAAGACAAGTTAAACCATCAATAGAGGATTGTGCTTGTTTGTGAACCCTTCATGAGAATCTCAAGTTAGCAAAATATCACAAGATAAACACAGGCTGACTGCTGGACTGTGTAGTGAGTGGGGAGGTGATCAGCCGCGCATTCTTCCTCTTGAGCTTGAAATAGTTTTCCATTCCGTTGCTTCTCTTCTTCTGACATGGGGTGGTAGGGTAAGTGTAAATAGGGTAAGATTAGACAGAGACAGACGCTGTAGTTCAAGATAACAACACAGAGCATTTCATTTTAAGACATGAGGCCTAACACGAATGATACTTTCTCATGTACCGAGGCGGCCCACTTAAGTACACAGTAATCAAAACTTCAATTTGAGCCATTCTGTAGACATAATGAGTGAGCCATACTGAGACTGGTATGAAACTTTATAGTTATAGATAGATGCCAACATACTAACTATTACTATCCATATGGGCTAGGTATAATTTCCGGCTGTGTTCAAGGAATTGTTTTTTTCAATTTGTGATTTTCCTTCCTCTTTCTATATTGATACTTTGTATTTCAATTCTATTTCCTTGTCTCCCCCGTTCTTATACCTCTTTCCTACTCAACCTTACACATGGCTCCCTTTTTACACTTCCTCCCTCTGGAATTCACTTCACCCCCTTTTTTACACTTCCTCCCTCTGGAATTCACTTCACCCCCTTTATTTACACTTCCTCCCTCTGGAATTCACTTTACCCCCTTTTTACACTTCCTCCCTCTGGAATTAACTTTACCCCCTTTTTACACTTCCTCCCTCTGGAATTAACTTTACCCCCTTTTTACACTTCCTCCCTCCTGGTTATAAAAATACATGTTATTTGCTCCTAAACATAAAAAAATATAATTGTACACTAATGAAGAATACATTTTTTAGTGTGGCATAAAATGCTCTTTTCACAGTGACAATTTGATTTGGTATCATAATTTAAGTATTATTTTATTTTCACAATTATTTTGAAAAAAAAAAAGAAGGTTTTATTAGAGAAGTGATAAATAGTAAATTTGTGAATGTTTTTAATGCTTGAAACATTTCTTTTAAAACATAGTTTATAATAATCATACTCTACAATTTTGTTGATCATTTACATATATTTATTTCATGTTAACTATTTTATATTGCTAACAGTTTGTACATCACATAAACTGTCCATATATTGTTTAACTTTATTATTCTTCTTTATATTTATTCATTCAGTGATTCACTCCATTTTAAAATATACATTTTCTTAGTAACACAACTTAAGAAAAAAGTCATCAACCACACGGTGTTTATTACATTATACAAAATGGACATAAGATCAGGACTGAAGTATATTGAATACATTCACTATTTTATAACCTTTGTGAAGCGTTACAGAGATTAAATTTTTTATAAATTGTTTATAAATTCAGGATTTTATGTTTCACTTGAACAAATGAAACATTATTGAATATTTAAAAATACTCGATTCAAAAGTGATTCAACATATTTAAACAACCATACATAATTTGTATAATGTACACATTAATTAAATAATTAAACACACTACACTTATATGTAAACTATTTTAACATGTGTTATAATTATATCACAAACATATAAGTCACTCATTCAAACAAATCTTACATTTTATACATTACAAATCCACTACTTTAACAATAATAAATATATTTTTTCAAAACTGAGCTGACTTTTGAATAAAATAATAAATAACTTTCTTTCTAAGACATGGTCTTTTGATCAACAAATTAAAATATATTAATATGCTCATAATTTTACCATTATATCTTAAAATTCTTTGTAATAAATTTGTATTAGTTGACTGTTTTTAATGGAATTACTATTTTGTTATCAATCATCACTTTTAGAACTCATTACGCCTTGTTTTTAAGGTGATGTAAAACTAAACAATGAGAAAATTGTTTAAAATACAGTTGCTAATATTCATTTGAATACCTATACAATATGATACATGAGCATAAAAAAGTTATTTCATTCATACATAATAGCTACTTACCAGCTTTCTGTTTACCATAATTTATGTTTTTTCTTAATTTAATCTCTAAACATTATTAAAAAGATGTTTGATTCTAAACGGGAATGGATGATTAAATTTTATGAGTATGTAGCTGAGACTAATTCTAATGAATATGACATAGAAGTAATTTTAGATATGTATATATTAGCTTAGGTTTCAACCTTAATAAAAGAATTAAGCTTCACATTATTATTTTTTCATATATACATACATATATTTATTATTATTTTGCAAGTTTACTTAAAACAAAATTATTTATGAGAGGTTAGTTATTAGAAATAAAAAAAAACCACAGTATTTTGGTGAATATTAAATTTTGGGCGTATATGTTACAGTTGTAACCCAAATTCTATTAAAACCTGATTTTAATAGGTGAACTAGTTTCATAAAATCCATTTTGTCAATACCAGTTTAAACTAGTTATTTCTAGAACTAACAGAATGTAGTTGACAATACTAGTTTGCATGAAAAAAATTCTGTAGTCAATACTTGTACTGACCAGTTAAAAATAGTATCGACACAAGTCATTGACCATTAAAACCAGTTAAATTAAACTAGTTCTCTCTAGTGACAAATAATAACACAGGCTTGTTAAAATCAATTAATTATTTAAAACATCATTTACACCCTATTTCATTTATTGCAGCAAGGCATGTTGATATGACATTTCGAGTTAAAAATCTCCCTTTTCCCTGCATAAGCCTCACTTAAAATTACATTTCTTCATGCATGAATAGTGTTCACGCCTTGTCTTATTCCTATAGCTGCTTTCCTCATTGCAGGCCTCAGATACATTTTTTTGGTCAGCCACCTGTTTGTTGGTCAATAACATTTTAGGGGAAATGTTGAATTCAGATCTGAAAGAAATATAAATTGTTTAGGGTCATTTAGACTTTATGTCTAAAATTTAACCAACACTTTAAAATGTAATAAGCCTACATGCAATACAATTTATACAGCACTCCATCCTTTGTACCATCTTCATTTTTATTAAGCATGCGACTGCAATGTTTCGAAGGTTTCCTTACAATTTTTTCCCCTCAGACGTTCTTTATAAGTTTGGATGGCAACATAGATGTAGTGAGTCCAACTCTGAACTCAATAACTCTCATCACTTTGCATGGCGATTGTTTAGTCCTTGAATGAAGGGCTCTGTTATTCATTAACTGCACAAAGCAGAGGCCGTTTGACCAATTTGTGGAGTAGTTGTGTTTCATCCATGAAGCCAGCTTGTTTTCAATATCTTGATAAGCTCATTTTATTGAACTTTGCCCTTGGCTATGGCTTGTTTTACCATGTATCATCTTTAACTCTGACCATGATGAAGTTTGCTCAGATATGACCGAGTTTACAAACTATCATCTGAATATATAAAATATATGAGGCACCAAATGTCAGGAAGATAACAGTCAACTGGTGGGCAACCTATTTGGTCCTTGTTCTTGTGCTCTCAGTAATACAAACTTGGTCAAATGGTCCTGATAGACAGTAATGGATTTCCACCTAGCATCATCTTGATGTTGCATGTAAATTAGGTCGACCTGACAATGGCTGTTAAATTCCGAATGAAGATTGGACTTGCTATCCTGTCTTCCCCCCCCCACCTTCAGCAGTTGGTGGGTTTCTCACATCGATAAGACCATAGTCATCATTTCTCAAATTATATTGGCCCATAGTCCTACCGCTACATGAGCCGCTTTGGTAACATTGTAGATTTCTTTAACTGGTAGATTAGTTCTTGATGGTTTTACCTCCTGAGACCAAGTTTTTCACTTCACAAATTTCGACTGTAAGCATCTCTTGCCATTATATTGTAGTGACTCTTTATTTTTCTCTAAATTATGTAATTTCTCAATGAAAAAAAACTTTCAACGCTCTCCTCCGATTTTCTTCGCATTGCTTTTCGGCAGCCATGTATTCTTTAGAAACGATTACAAAAAATAAACAGTGACAAAAAAAAAACCCCTACCAAGTCATCGGTTAACAAGACAAGGAACACATTACACCTCACCGTCCCCAGTACAAGTATGAAACTGTAAAAAACACTTTTAACTGAAGGATTTCAGTAAGAGCTAGTTAGCTGGCATTGCATGGGCAACCCTTTAAAAACATTAATTCAAAATATTGTTTCAGTTTTAACTAGATTTTATTGACACAACACAATTAATTCTCAAATTAACTATTTAAAACTGGTTTTGATGACCTTGCTGCAACTAGTTCTATATAGTGAAATCCGGTTTTTACCAATTTTTGATTCAACCTGTAACACACACAATATTACAAGAATAGTATACAATTTGGGGTCTTTTAACCCCGTTATTGTGGCTTACTCAAGATCAGAGTTCAATGTCATGCACTACTTTATTTTCCCAAGTAATCTACTCACCCTTGTACTTTGCCCCTTGGCTTAAGGAGATGGCTTGCTTGTGAGTAAGATTGTTATGGCAAGGCTCCTTAAAACAACACTCACCTCTTCCAGATGCTGGTTCAAATCCTATTGGGGGTCATAGTGTCTTATTCTTTACATATTATTAACAACATTGCCTACTTGATGAATTCAAAGCAATTTTGCGAAGATGGTTGCATCTTATCTTGACATACTCTAAGCACTGTTACACTTATACACCAATGTACAAAATGGACATAAAGGGAAGAAAATGAGCAGCTCATCTTATGAGGCCTTTAGTTTACCTGCTGAAAACACTTCCGCTCTTCCACTGACGAGTATACACACTCAATCTATTAGTTACGCATGGACAACATTGTCTTTAATTTCAAAACGATCCTTTTCTTGTTTCTTATTATAAATAGATATATGCTTACACACATATTTTAATCTACATCCTGGCGGGAAGATTTCTACAGGCCATTTTCGTGACTAAACCAAATTTTAGGTTGTAGATGATTTTAAAAAAATAGTTTACAAAAAAACTACTTTAAGAACCAAAAATAAATTTTGATAGAAAATCCAATCTCGACTTGCCACTATGTCACATGTAGGCAGGCACCTTCCTTAAACAGGCGAATTTCTCAAGAGCTAATATTCCTAAGCTCGTGCTAAGTAAATAATAATACAAATAAGTAGCAATGGAGTTTATAGATAAAAAATGTCTTAGCAGCATGTTGACCATTTCAGAAATGAAATCAACCTCAACCTCTCGTTACACAGATTTCTCCTCTCTTTCTATTATTTCTTAATAAACCTACATCCCCAATTTCCACCTTTAAATTACCAGCTGTGAAACGTAGGTCTCCTTTCTCCCTTTATTACAATAATCACTCTCACCCTATAGGGCAAAGTCCTCAGGATAGCATCTTTAGACACATGATTCTCGCTAGAAGGGTTGAGCTTCGAACCTGACTGAATAAAGTGTTGGTTTTAAATCTACTTGGTGAAGAAAAAATAAATTAATTAAAACTGTCCCCAAAATAATTAAATAGTATGATAAAATGAAATGTAATAAATCCATTTAAAGTGGTGTTATCTACTGCAATACCCCCTCATACTCGTTGAACTAAATCCATTCTTAATAATGGATTAGCAAATAATAAGTTAGTAATTGCCGATGTTCCCTAGAATATTTGTCCTCAAAAGGTAGAACATATCCTATAAAAGCCGTAGGTATAGCTAGAAATAAAACACCAATTGTTCAAGTGTATATGAAAGATTAGGATCCGTAATATAACCCTCGTCTGATATGAATATAAATTATAATTAAGAAGAATTATGCCCCATTAGCACGTATAGTTCGAAATATTCATCCAAAATGTACTTATCGACAAATGTGGGCAATTCTATTGAATGCTAACCAAACGTGTGCTGTGTAATGTATAGCTGAAAATCCTGCCCCTATCTACATACCAATTTTTTAGACCTTTCAAAAAAGGTTCAATACTTATCAAACAAATACACTTTTTACAATAAAATCTACTATAATTCAGTAAACCACATATTTTATTTGCTTTTTCTTTTACATATATAAACAGTAAGAATTTGTGCGTTTTTACATACATCTGACCATTTTTGACTGAAAGTCTGGGTATAGCAAGGTTTTTCTGACAAACACGCTTTTATGGCATACCATTTAAATTCAAACAGAAGGGCCATATTTAATAAGTTATACTTTTTAATGTGTTACCTATTAATAATTCCACTGGAGTTTTTAAAGGGATTTAAAAAAATATATATGACTAAATTAGTTCCACACTAGTTCACAACTATTGTTAAAATTGCAAGAGTTAAGTTTTTGTTTTTTACAAATGTATACTGTAAAGCGAATAATTTTTTTAAATACTTATTTTTTATTATACTTCCTTTTTTATTTGCTCAATTAATATTTTAATTATGAAATTAAGGCAACATCTAGCTTTTAATGACAAAAAAATAATTAAAAAATGGTAAAATATTAAAATTTTTATTACAAATATTTGTTTTTCAACAAACGAGTGTTTTATATTTTTATTGGCATGCTCGAGTCTGTTAATGAAAGTAAAGAGCCTGGTTCAAATCTCTGCCAGCTCCACACAAGTTATATTCCACTCTTTCTTCAGGTAAATGTTGGTTTGCTGCCTCACATTAACCCTCTCATCCCAACTCAAATTTATTAGTAACGAGGACCACAAATATTGAATTTGAAATTATCCATACCTCACCTGCTCTAACAATTTGCAATATTTAAAATTTGATCTCTCTGGGATTCAAAACCAGAACTAAGCAGTTCATATGTGTTAGTTCAGCACTTGAAACTCATGGTTGAGTTCTTTAAGTTTCACTCCAAGATCAAATATCCTGGCTATCAAAATAGAATTTGAACACCATATTTGTTGATGGGCCCATTGAAAACAGTAATTATTTTAGTTGTATTTTTTCCTCCCACTGTGTTCTACTCCTATCCACCAGGGCTATACACATTTTAACTATATTAATGGGCTAGTGATGAAGAGGGTAGAAATTGGAGGAAATGTATGCACATTTGTGTGAATGGAAGTGTGTAAAACTACCCTCCTCAATACACATGGTCAGAGTTCGAACATCGACCTTGTCACCAGCAAACCAGACTAGATGAGCTTTACATGCATGCTAATGAAGATTAAATCAAGTTGATTGTTAGAGAGTGTCTTAGGTTTAATCGGGCATGTGGGAGTTATTTTACTGTTGTGTAATATCCCTCTTTCCTTTATGCCCCTGAATTTTATGATCACTATCGACTAAACTCCCCCTCCCCCCCAAAAACAACAACAGGTTGAACTCATATGCCAACCTATAACAAACACCTATCTTAAGATATCACTCTAAAACTTTTTTTTAAATTAGACTGCATTTATTTGGTCGATGTATTTGGACAAAAGTCAAGAATGTATTAATATTTTGCAACTAATTTCTGTTTGATGAGAATTTTCTGGAGGCTATTTTCATTATCTTCCACTTATTACTTGGATACAAATTTTAACAAATCACAACATTTAGACATATTAAATTTACATGACATTTAAAATGTATTGGGACCACCTTTTTAAATATTATTTTAAAATATTTTATTCCAATTTTCATAGTTATTTCTACAGTCTTGAATTACAAATTAAATCACGCTAGTTTCAATTTGTGTAACTAAACCCATTCTTTTATAATGCGATTGGGGTACAATTATTCTAGGTTTAAAACATATAAAAATAGATATCTGGTAAAATAATAGTAATAAAAATATTATTAATTATTATTATAGTCAATGATGGCATAGTTCCCTCCCCCTATATAAATGATCTAGGTGCTCTCCTGGACAATAAACTCTACTTCCACTATCATGTTGATCATATATTACTATCCCAATCATTGAAATTACTCGGTCTTATTAAATTTATAACCTCATCATTTAAGAAAGTTGACTGTTTTTTATGTCTGTACTACGCCCTGGTTAGATCTAAGTTAGAATATGCTACTGTTGTTTGAAATTCCACTACCTTAACTGACTCTCTCAGGTTGGAAAATGTTCAAAGAAAGATTGTCACTGTGGGCTTTGATAAATTCTTTACTAACCAGATTTATTATGACTATGACAGAATTCGAAACCTATTAGGGCTCCAAATTCTCTTCTCGTGTGGACTTTATTGTGATGCCCTTTTTGTTTTTAATATTTTCAATAGCAACATTTCTTGTAAATTTACCCTTGATCATGAAGGTATAAATGTTCCTTCTTGGGCCTCTCTTTAGCCAACTTGTTATCGACAACTCTTACAAGTTGAGCCCTATAGGCCGTTGTATCCACAGGGCTAGTTCCACATTTGTCGAATTCGACTTTTGTCATAAAAGAAAAGCCAAACTCAAGAGAGTTATTTAAGGAACTCCCTTATAACTAATTTACCCTCTGTGGCTCTGCCTCGAATATTTAAATTTACTTTATTCTGATTTTTTTTTGCTTACTGTTATCATTTTTAAATATTTACGCTTTTACTACTCTTAATTTAGTTATTTATTATTTTTATCATCTATCATTAATAATTATGTACTATTTTTTTTATAACTATTCATTAGTATGTATAATTATTTAGCTAATACCTATTGTTTCTTTATTATTTTATTACATGTGCTTGTAAGGTACTTGTGTACTTTTAAGTGCTGGCCTCTCATGGGTCTCACGACTGTTGGCCAGCACTATAGTAAATGGAATTGAAATTATTATTATTATTATTTTATTATTATTATTATTATTATTATTATTATTATTATTATATCAGCTGTGCTTATATCTGTCGAAATTGACTGCAACAGATCATAGGATTTGAAATATGAATATATGAAATCAGATCTCTCTAGTAATTTAAAAATCTTTCAGATACTTGTCATTGAATGGCGATCACACTCTATTTTATAGCATCAATTATGTCTAAAACTGTTTATTAAAAAAAAAGGAAGGCATTCAAAATAAAAATAACTTCATTTTGTTTTGCACGTAGTTTATACTGCCACTGAACCCAATGTCAAAGAAATGTAGATAAGGGTAGAGGAATATAACGTGTCAAGTAACTTGACTACAAAACTGACTCCTTTTAATTGATTCTTGGATCACGGTCATACTTGAAACCTCGCTACGAAAACATCATTGTACTCTACAAGGATGAATACTTCCAACAACAGTGATTTTTGGGCCATCATAAATAACGTGGATTGATGTTTTGGCATTCTGGTCACAACGTTTATGTCCTGGCGACCAGGTCACAAATACAGCCATGCCCTTCATCTCACTGGGTTCAATCGACTGACGCTCTTTTAGTTATCTGGCGTTAGTAGGCTCTAGCTTGTGTGAAAATAACTAGGTTGGTAGGATTGTGATAAGTTTAACACATATTTATAGTCAACCGACTACAGTAACATCAACTCTGTGTATTTGTTGTTCCCATGAGTGGGCGGTTAGACTGACAACAGTCTTAGACTTAGTTTTATCTTCTTCTGTTGTAACTCAAATACACTGTGTGTCTATGATTCATTTGTTGATAATACCGTGAGCTTAGAAAGTATATTTTCGATATAAATGTGTACTCTGAAAATGTTTTCCTGTCACAAACTTGTCTTTAGAAAATATGTCAACATAGTAACTGTACTATTTCTGGTGTATAAGCTATGTGTTTGATGCGAATGGATACATTTAATATTTTTGATACAATTTAAATAATTATGTATTATAGAAAATAATATTTTTATATCTCAAATGGGTTTGGATACTGATACTGGCATCCTAAAAATTCTGGTGGGACTCTTACAAAGAATCTCTTAAAAAGGTATCACCACTAATATATATATGATAGATTTGGATCAAAATCTACAATAATATGTTTAGTAAAGTCATTCAACACATTCTATTCTATGCTAACATTTTAATATACTTTTCAAACCTTAGATAAAAATGCAAGTATAAAACATTTTGATATTTCAAATTACTAATGTACGGTATATACGTATAAATTAATAACAATTACTTGAAATCTTTTTCTGTACATTATGGACGAGATTATAACACTCAATATATATTTTTCTATATATTATTTGGATATCAATACATTTTCAATATATGTATCAAATTTGAATGTTTTCAAAAAACATATCAAGTCATATTTTTGTCTAATTGCGACAAACTTAACATATATTAACCATTTAACAAAACTAACTTGCATAGTATAAAATACAATACTTTTTCAACATTTTAATATATTTATTCGTGCTAGCACCATCTTTGAAAACTTAAAATTCTGTAAAATATAAATATCCAACCTCTATTAAAATAGTTCAGCTATTTTTGTTCTAACAAATATTTAGCAAATATATTCTGTTGTTTCTACTTGTAGTATTTTTTATTTACTAATTTCAACTTAAAACAAATCGTATATACACTATCCAAATAATATCTTTTTAAAACACTAAGATTACAGATCCTCCAAAAAAATCAATCCAGGACTATTTTCACATATCAGTAAAATATGTGATAATTAATCACAACAGCTATGAGTTGGTTAAACATTAATTTTAAACAGATTTGAAAACTCAGTAAGGCAGATTAGTTTACCAAACTGTAAATGAAATACATTATGCCAGTAAAAAAAAGTAAAATGTTACCATTATCTAATATTTTCTCTTGACTTGATTATTTGTATGTTTTTTAAATTTAATGATTTTTTAGGCATTTTGATCTTGAAAGATCATATAAAAATCAGTTAAAGCTATGGAAAACCAAATTATACCAAATAAGGACAAAAGATGTCTTACAACAGTTTGAAGGATGGATCTTTTTCCTACTTTCAAACTTTCTGGGTAAATGGTGTCAACTTCACAAATACTGGAGTGAAAAGTTAATAAACTGAATTATGTTCTTTTAAAAAATAAATATTTTAATAAGGCCATTTACTCATCTCATTAGGTGTTTAATGTACGATAATTATCTATCTGCTTTCTATGTTTAATGGAAATGGCCTACACTTGCAATTATTTAGGCTTGTATAAAATTAGTATAGGCTAAATGCAAAATAATCATATTTTTAAGATTCTATAACGATTTAAAAAAAAGTATTTAACATATTTACATAAACACATCAACTTTCTTGCTCAACAATTATTTTGAAAAATGTCACAGTTAGTAAACACATATTAAATGATTGAAAATAAAAGTGCCAAACATCTGTATTAGATTAAACAATGAAAGTAGGATATAAGGAAGAAGAGCTGGCCCACACACTTACCATAAAACTGTGAACTTCAAAGTTCACAGTCAAAACACAACAAAACACATATGGTACCTAATTACACACTTTTTGGGGTACATTATTTCCCTTCTTCAACAGAAGAGAATACCCCAGGAATTTCATAATTAGGTGTTTTGTTGTGTTTTTTAACTGTGAACTTTGAGTCCTACAGTTTTCTGGTAAGTGTGGAGGCCTTGCCCTTCAACCCTCCTTTCAATGTTTGATTTAATATACTTAATTTTATATAATCATAAACATCTTGTTGCTTAAGTTATCAAATATCAATTGAACAATGAAGTTTGTGGGGAAATACATCTGAGTTAGGTATTTAAAATGTTTCATATTTAAACCATAACATAACTTATTTATCTGCCAACCTACTCTTAATATATGAGTATATTTTAAAATACATAAACCACTAAAATTTTTAAAACCCAAAAGTTCCATACATGACACTAAACCACTTATCTAATCTTACTTTAACTAAGGAAAAATGAATTCTTTGACTCATGACATGTAGGTTTTTATAGTAACAATTGCTTTCATTGAAAAACTTAATACATAAGGAAAATTTTGTTTTACCATGTCAATCTACTCAAAAGCCAATAGAGTAGAGTTTACAGTCTACAAACAAATATATAGTCTGCATGGATATGGATAGATAATAATCATTTCACCTAAGCATACCATTTATGATTTTAAATACATCTTACAAACACATTTTATTTTTCCAAATATTTATTCAAGTATTGAGGGAAATTTTCAAACTTTTTCTTGGCCATTATTTAAATATAAAATAAGACTCCACTAGCAATATTGAGAGTACCTATAAGTATTGGTTTCTAAATAGTAACTCATTGTTGTTAACTCAAATGATTAGAATCAGAATTATCAAAGCTTAAAAAAATTCAATACTGGTATCTTGTTGAAAAATGTTTTTTCAGGAATTGATCTTTTTATGAAAAAGATTTAATTGTGTCAATCATTTTCATTTACCTTTAAGAACGAAACATTGAATTGTAAACATATTTTAAGTATGTCTCTCATGAAGTGTTATGCTAAACATTAAAAAAAATCTTTAGCAACATATTCTTTTAAATGTCAAATGCAACTCAATAAAAACATATGTCCTTTTAAAAATACACAGATCAGGTTGGATAGATAAGGGTTAAGCACAGGTTTCTAACAAATCTACACGTTTACATTCTCTAATATGATCATCATTTAATAGCTTACTAACATTTGCTAGCTTTTGTTATAAAAAATGGTCCGAGATTGAAATTTATTTTGGACAGCAAATTTAGGCCGAAACGATCAGCTGTAATTGTGGGTGTATTCACATTATAGAATTGTAAACGCACCCACCTGTTGTGAATAACCATTGTTTCTCTCAGAAATGCCATTTTAACCAAAATAACCAATCAAATACATGCTA
This sequence comes from Timema bartmani, assembly GCA_902151455.1. Lineage (NCBI taxonomy): Eukaryota > Metazoa > Arthropoda > Insecta > Phasmatodea > Timematidae > Timema > Timema bartmani. The sequence goes on from CABFWB010003937.1 coordinate 66,262, forward strand.
GAGTGGTCTGTACAGTCGATAACAGGGAGGTAGGTGATGTTAACTCAGTTATATGTAAAATAAGCTTCATTTCTCCTCTCTAAGACTAGGCTTTGAGTAAAAAGAGAGAGATTGTTTTGTTTTTTGTATGGCTACCAGCACAAATGTTTCAATGATCCTTGACCCGAGAACTGCTTGAGAAATCAAGTCTCATCCTTTGTCCACATCGGCTTCTGATTATACATAAATGATTTTAATTCAGGGCATTTACATCCTCTGTCTGTATAAAGATAGCTTGGACAAATCGCAAGATTATTATTATGTTTTTGATTTTGTTGTTGTTGTTGGACAAGTTATTTGAAAGGTTGTATGTAAAGGGGGCATTTATTTCAGTTTCTAGTGATTGGTATGAAATTATTTTTTAGTGGATTGCTCATCTAACTCGTATTTTAATTTACTCGTTGAATATGCTCTTAATTTTGTTAAAATTAAAAACTATTTTTAATTACTGAAAATACACATACTGGTAAAATCTTAACATTAAAAAACATATTTACTACCATACCATTTCATTGGTGTTGGTAAAAGATAAAACAAGTGCACAATGATAGGCCTTTGTTGAAGGTTAAGTTAAATAATTATAAGTCAGGTTTCTGCCAAGGATTGGCAACAAACAATTTACTCACGATACAGTCAAAGCAACTGCACTTTGTGATGCTGTGAGACAAAACACAGACGCTCATATAAGACAGACTTAAATTCAATAACGACCATTTGGAAAGTACAATAATTGCTAGCTGTGGCTTTCACTTTAATTCCCATCTTTCCATAAACAGCTATGCAACATTTCTTCTCAAAAGCTATTTTTTCACAATGCACAAGCAAACAATTTTTTTTTTATTCAAGTGGGTTTGCTTCTGTTAGTACTGTATCAAATGCAAAGGGGTACACCGATAATACTTTAGCTGAGTAAATAGTTTCTAGTTCCTAATATGTCTTTGATAAACTCTTTATGATTGAAAAATAAGTTATATTGTTACTGAACACATTTCAAAGGAGTCAATTGTTTCTAAAAACGATTTTCAAATGTTTGCTTCTGTTCTCTTAGAATAAGAACTTTATGGTTAAAATAACTTAAAAAGATGTCAACTCTTATTATAAATATGTATTTATGTTTCAAACGCAGGGAAGGGATGGATTTTCTTTAAATAATAATAATACTAACACTTTTCGAATATGTTAATTGAGGAATCATAACTAATATTGACAGAATAGTATTTTTGCAAGCTCCCTTCCTGTACCTAAGTCTCTTGTTCTAAACCAGCTTTTGACATTGCAGGGCAGTACCTACCATCTCTCACTTTGGATGGCACATTAGGATTTTTATTCAAACAATTTTTTGTTATGATATGTTAGAACAATTACTCAAACAAAAACATTATGATAACTATTTGTTATAATGGTTAAAAATCACCACAGTGAATTATTTTAATTTTAAAATTGACACCCCTCACAAGTCGCATTGATTTAAATTTGAGGAAATCCTGAAGGGCAACCGTTTCATTTCTTGAAAAACTCATACACAGAGCACCATTTAAATAGTTACTTATTCTGGGTAAAAAATAAATCATTCTTTAAGAGAAGTAAACCTACGAAACTTCCCTTTCAGTTTCTGGTTCTTAAGAATCCTTTGTATCCTGAGAGTACAGCTAACACCCCCTAGGTACACCACTTCAATCTTATTCCCTTCTTCGAGAGCCGTCACCAACGATTTCACAGCATCAACGCCCACATCCTTCGCACTGACCTCTAGCCCGGACCCCGGGAACCTGTCTCTGATGCACTTTCCCAAAGCGGTGGCTTGTCCGGGAGTCAAACACACCCCCACCATACTCAACCAGCTGAGATAGCTCAGGTTGGCCACCACAGTCTGCAGGAACAGATGTTGTAAGGACATCTTGTGGGTGGAGTCCGTGACGGACAGTCCATTCATCTTGAGGTAACTGAGAGAACATGTCTTGAGTGATCTCCCTACCGCACGCAGGGTCTTGTCACTGTCGTCCAGACACACCTTCCAGTGGCTGACCTTGAGGGACTGCAGAGTGCGGAAGTTGACTGACAGAGTCTGGAAGAAGGAGGTGAGCACCTTATCGTCAACCAGCAAGGGGTTGCCCGAGTTGGAGTTCTTGTCTAGACTGAGGTCGAGGTCACTCAGATGCGTGAAGCCACGCAAGAATGGAAGGAGGTGGGGTCCTCGAAGTGCCATGCGGTCGTTCACTGTCACCTGGATAACCATCAACAGACTCTTAACACAAGCCAGGCCCTGGGACTACATTCAGTCGTTCACTG
>CABFWB010003938.1:0-55244 GCA_902151455.1 Timema bartmani
TATGGAAAACCCTAATTGTTGGCAGTTACCCTTATCTGGTTCTTTCCACCCTTCTTTTTCCTTTATTTGCTCTCGGCTGGAGACCGATTTCTGAGAATTTTCAAACATCTATTTGACACTTTCGACATTAGCTGTTTATGATGACTTTCTCAACAACATATCTCTGTTAGAGTGGTTTTTTATCCATGGTGAACCTAAAAAATAAGTACCATAATAGGCTAAATTTGGAGCCGGACCACCGCTTGAAAGTTTCAACTGAACAACCAGACGTCAAAAAGTTGTGCCAAGCCATGCAGCCACATCCCTCTCACTGAAAAACTTTGGGATTCATAATATATCAGCTCCAGAACTACGATTAAAAATTTTGATTTGAAAATATTATGTTTAGATTTCTTTTTTTCCATATTTTTGAACAAATCTTTGAAGAAAATTAGTAAATCTTTTCTATGACTTATTATAGTAAAATTATGTTATTTTTAACTAATCATAACGATTCTCAATAAGAGATAATGTTAAGGCTATATAACAATAGGATTATCTTTAAATAGATTTGTCACATTTGAAAAAAAAATTTCCCATTAGATTAAATAGATCAATAATTTACCATGTCATATATTTTTTAAACCTTTTATTTGGAATTTTTTTTATCTTGGGGGTACATTAAACTTTTAGTCATGGCCAGAGGTACAATCTAAAAAAGGTTTGAGAACCGCGGTTCTACTAAATATAGTTTAATATGAGTGGATGAGGAGTCTGCTTCATCAGACAGGCTAGTGCCTACCTAGGAGAAGAATTAAGTATACATAGTTTAAATGTTATGTTAGTAAAAATTGATAAAACACATAAGTTAAGTTAATTGTTTATGTAAAAAGATCCCATACTCAAGGTAATTCATCAATCTTGGTTTGAGTAAGGGTCTGTGAGGGACATGTGAAATTGTCAGCAACCCTGAACACTGTTAAAATCCTGAACATGTTATTGATCCGCTAAGTCAAAGGTCCTAATTCCCATGTCCAGGTGTTATTTTAAAACAATATTTAATTTGATCAAAATTGTATCCCTGGGCACTGCTGTTTCTGTACCAATGATCGTTATTTTCATCAATTGTTTAGATATTAAATATATAAATGCTATCAAATGCAACTATTATTTATTTTGCCTGATATTATAAAAAATACAGTAATATATTAAGAAACCATTGTTATTTAATTTGATAGGTTTTTTTCAATCTTAATCTTATTTTATTTTTATATATACTCTAAATTATATTTAATTGAAGATTTAATGAGTAAATACTATAATTTTTATTTTAGTACTAATATTGTAATTTAAATAAAGTAAAATAATTTTTGACACTTAATCATAAATTCTATTATATTATGTTTCGACTACCTACCTAAATAAACATATCAGCTAAATTTGCTTGATATTTGTACGTTTTCTAAGAGTCATGACAATTGTAAGATAATTTTTTTTATAATTTACGTGTTTGTTCTCTGCAAATGCAATGTTTTGTTTACAATATTCTATGTACACAAATTATTTGGCAGGGCCCAGATATTCATCCACCCTCGTTTAATGTTTACGTAAGAGGAAAACTGCATTAGTTAACCTCATACTTCAACAACTTTCATTTATTAAAATTAGTATATCTTTTAGGATTGGGAAGATTTCACATAAAGTCTGTTTAAATTATGAACATTATTTCTGTGAAGAATTGTAGGGATATAAAAATGGCCAGTAAAATTATTTGTCGCATGTTCTAATATGTGTTAAAATAAACATGATAGAATTGTAGGATATGAAAGACAAATAAGTTTGAAAGCTAATACTATTTTACGAACCTTATTCTCAAATACAAATATTCATTTTACTTATGAATCCTGAATCTTGATACAAAAATTTTAGTCTGTATCTTGGAAAGAAATTATGAAAATAAGAGGAAATTATAAACTGAGCGTTAATAATTTTTTGCTAAAATGCATTAATTATAGCATAAATAAATTAAAATAAGTTGACGAGGATATCAAGGTTCAAATCTCGGTTGAGTGTACTGAGGGTGGGTTTTTATTTCTGTTTTTGCACTGACTTTATAAACACTTCGTCTTTGGAAATAAGTTTGCTCAATTTCTTCTAAACACTTAATTTTTTTAACTTATTTCATATAAATATATATTTTATTTTCATTGTCAATTTAATTAAATCTTATAACAATTTATAGTTTACAAATGTTATTAAAATCTCTGGTAAAGTTTATTTTACGTATAATGCCTAATACTCTCAGCATAGCGGCCAATTATAAACACTTCGTCTTTGGAAATAAGTTTGCTCAATTTCTTCTAAACACTTTTTTTTAACTTCTTTCATATAAATTTAAATTTTATTCTCATTATCAATTGCTCAATTTCTTCGAAACACTTAATTTTTTTAACTTATTTCATATAAATATATATTTTATTTTCATTGTCAATTTAATTAAATCTTATAACAAATTATAGTTTACAAATGTTATTAAAATCTCTGGTAAAGTTTATTTTACGTATAATGCCTAATACTCTCAGCATAGCGGCCAACTTTAATTTACAAAATATAGTCAAATGTCTTAGAAAGTTTTTATAGTAAAAAATATGAGATTTCACTCTATTTTGTTAAGTTATGAAGAAGTACAATTTATCTTTTTTTGTGTGACGCTTAAAAAATAATTATTTTTATATTGATGTTTATGCTATGTATTAAGGAATTTGGAAAATTAGTGATCGAATGAAATCGTATGTGTGAATTTTGTGTATGTACAGTTGTCATTATATAATTCATTATTGCAACGAAGATTTTTTTTTTCATCCTATAAAAAATATATTTAACAGACATATGTGTAATAATACCAAATCTAAGGACTTTAACACAATTTTAAGGGAAATCTAGTAAATATTTAAAGTCAATAAGACCAAAGGTTTTTTATTTTGTAATGAAATGTAACTTTTTTATAAATCATACAGTCTACAATTTAACTAAGGGAACACAAAACGAAATATTTCATATTTGATCAGAAAACATAGGTTTATTGCTGGTGGGAAAAAAACCGTAATATTTTTCTGTTTAAAGACGGCAGCTGGCTGCTAAGTCTTTCCACTTCTTTGGCCACAAAGTGTCCATAGCCATTGAAGTAGGACGCTGTTCTATATACTGACGAGCCAAATCAAATGCTTATTGAGCGTCGATAGTTCCCAGAGCGGGATGGTTGGATATACAGAGAGAGACGGATATTCAGAGGTCGGATATGGGAGGGTCTACTATAGTATGATTATGGCTTCACTTCCCTTTTTCTATTGATAGCTTTGAAATATTCTTCAAAATGTTTGAAATGGAAACTATGCATATAATTATTATGGTTTTACCATTAATATTTTTGTCAGCTAAACATTACTAAATAATACATATTCTCACTCTACTGATCATTTTGAAATTCAAACAAAGTAAATAGTTAAATGCTATTTTCTTTCTAGCAATATTAATTTGTTGACTTATTGAAAGTAAATATATACTGGCATAGTTTCTATGTTGTAAAATTTAATAAAAAATTAGATTACATATCAACAAGTTTGGTGAACCAGGTAATATAGTTCTAGAGCAGGTTTATAACCAAAGGTGTAGTTTTAATATTGCCTAAAGAGATTTATTTTTTAACTACATGTCTGATAAAAAAATAAACGGGGTTAGTTCATTGCTGTGGAAAATAGTATATAAAATATAACAATTTGGTTTTAGGTTGATGTAAACAAACTGCAAATAGTGATCAGCGAGTTCAATTTTTTAATTTTTTTTATAATTCAAGCTAATCTTAAGGGTATTCTTTTTAGAAAGCCTCCGAGAGTCAAGACAAGCCCAGCTAAAATTTAATAAATATACACTTTTAAAACTTAACTGTTTGGATAAAAATCAGATTATCACTAGTGTATATATATATATAAAAAACTAAGGGTGAGACACTTGAATCTTTGATTCCTCGAATCTTATGGTATTTGAGATCAAAACAAGTATCTCCAATATAATTATGAAGGTCTCGAATTCAAGTAACAATTTTTAAAAATTGGTAAAAAGGAATCATATAGACTTGAGTACTTAGAAGAGTGACAAAATAAATAAACAGCATTTTTAAATTTAATTTTCAAATATTTTCCCTTTAACTAAAATGGTACATTTTTAAGGAGTTGACGATTAAAGATTAATGAGAAAATTTTAAGATTTGGTTTTTTAGAAATATTGGATTCAACCCATTTATAATTTTCAAAAAACCTGTTAAAAATAAGACTCAAACCATCATCATGGGTGAAAACGGTCTGGATAGTGAAGACAAAAAAAAGTTAAATGTGATATGTATGAATAAAAATCTAATCAATTACCAAATATTTTAGTGAGGTAAATTTTTTTATAAAAAATATAACCCTTTGCTTTGATTTACATGTTTTTTTTGTCATCCAATCCCACTAGCTGCTCAAGTTAATCACGCTAATATGGTGGTGATGAATAAAGTAAAATTTAGAGTTAGTGTACCAGCATTTACTTGGATCAAGAGTGAAACACCATTTGTGAAAAACCACTCATAACTACAGGCTGAGATTCGAACCCTGATGTCCCCACCACCAGCAGCAGTCCAGTATATTGCCTTAGAACAGGCACACCAAGTTTTGCTGACTGTATGTGGCCCAACTTATGTTTATGTGCAGCCACTGGACAAATGATTAATCAACATACATTGTGGCCAGATTATTTTTTTTTTCCTCTCAAAAATGTAGGACTAAATCATCTGGGAGTGTTATACATTGTCACATTTGCTTTTATCAAATTCAAAATTTTTCAAAAATGGTCAAATCTCTAAAGATTGCCTGGGGGGGAGGGGGGGGTAAAAAAAGGGGGAAAGTTTTATTATTATATCTTTCCTTATCAATTAAGGTTTAAATTATGAGGGATAACCAGCACACTTACCTTAGTAATACTGGTGTAGAAATTGTTAAGATAAAATACCAAAAAACAAAGATACATTTTAAAGGTTTAACTTTCACTGTCACAGACAGATTTTTCAGATCAACCGAGTAGACTGATGCTTAACTCGCTTGACCTGAAGAACATGTCTGTGACAGTGAAAGCTTGTCCTTAAAAACATGTATGTGTGTGTTTTTTTAGTGTTTTATCCAAACATGTTCTACTTCGGTATTACTAAGGTAAGTGTACTGGCTAGCCCTCATAATTTTAACCATGATTTAACCAGCCATAGTTCTAAGTTTGGGATATTTTATTTCTAGTCTGTTGTCTTTATATACTCAGGGTCATGTAAATAATATAAATACAACTTCATTAATATTTTAAATATTTGTTTTCAGTATAAAATATTTTATGCTTGTGCAAGTATGACTTACAACTAATTATTTTCTAGGGAACGAGATCTTACCTTGAAAGCTACCAATATTTAAAATAAATAATTATCTTACTATCTATCTCTACAAAAGTAAAAATATACTTTGATGTTTTTACTTTTTGTTTTAATATATCTTTGTTTAAAAAAAAAGGTATGTATTTGTTATTTAATTAATATATTATATTTGTTATGTATTTATTTTAAAATATAGCTTGCCATGAAAGGATTGAATGTTTGTTAGTTTTTGGGAAAAAAATGATCCAACTCAAAATGATAGTTATTTGAGTAAATATGTACTACCTATTACTGTGAAATATATTTGCTTGCGTACTGGAGGTATAAGTTAAATTTATATTTTAAATAAGATCTCAAACTAGGTACACCCGAGCCCATTTAATTAGTTTAATAAAATGTCACCTGGACAGGAATTGAACCTAGGACCTTTGGCTAAGCGCGACAATGCTCTACTACTATGCTATCCAGGATTCGTCCCATTCTCAGAGTCATGCTTTACTAAAGTTTAAAGCTGAGTCTGTGATGGATGGATGATAATCGTCAGCTACATATGAGTGATCAATTAGTATTGTGAGCTATCATATGCCACATCCATCTGCGACTCGGGAGGGCTGTTATGCAACCAAGAATACAATGCAATATTGTAATTAAATTGAATTTTAATTAATCTCAATTAAATTAAATTAATTAGATGTGGTTTCTTCCATATGGAAATCCCCGTGATTACAACGTTTTGCAACCCGTTTGTTGATATTGGTTCTGAAAATTACTTTAAAGTGAATCATTTTATTTATTTGGATTTAGGTTTTCATTTGTCAGTGTTGCTAGTATAGCTTTTTTATTTAAGATATAAATGTCAAAGCTAAATATTGTACTTTTTGATTCACTTGTTTGAAATTTTACCTTCCATCTAATTTTCAATTGGAAGAAAAGATTAAATTAAAGGTGGGTCGAATTCACTAATTTGTGAATCCAAATCTTCATTTTAACCACAAATTCCAAATTTGAATATAAACCTTAGAAAACATTGTAAACTTAACAATTCTAAGTTATTTTTAAATTAAAAATAATAACTAAATGTCAACATTTGTTGTTAACAAGACTTTCGTTTGGTCTGGTTGTTGTTGTGTATTTAACTGGCCTCTAGGTTTGCTCTTAACAGTAGAAAAGCCTTAAAGAAAGTTCAAACTATATCTGTAAAAAGTGGTCTCGATTGCGTTACCTATATTTAGGTTTGTTTATTATATATGTTACGGGTGGTGTTCGAAATCTGGATAATGTTAGAATTAGCAAGTTGCAGTGGATAAAGTCAGAAATAGAAAGTAGTTTATCTCATTTACGACACTGTCTGGATAATATCGACACTAGCCATCAAGACTCGGATAATGTGGAATAATACTTGTAAAACTAACCACGTTTCAATACAAATGTTATTTTTAACGATATTTCGAAATTTGACAATAAATTGGATCGTAGCAGTGCACTAACCTTCTAAATACCCCATTTTATGCTTTATTTTTTCCGCTAACCTAGCCTCAACCATAGAAATTGCCACTATCCAAGTGTGGGTGGATAATGTCAATATTATCTGGTTAAACTTCGAAAAAACATTATTCAATCACCTATCACTCAACATTATCTACGCATTTTGGATAACGTCAACATTCTCTGGATAATATTGACTTTATCCGGGTTCGGACAAGGTGCTATAGTCAGGGATGGAAATTAGGGGGTAGATGATTGTACGCCTAATTCACAAAAGGCCTTTTTTAATTTCATATTATTAACATCAATCTCCTTTATCTCAACATTGTTTGTCCATTAGCCTTAGTTAGAAATGGCATTGCTATCATTCACTACAACTATTTTCAACATTTTCCATAACCTTTTATCTTATTTTGTACAGATTTGTATATATGGATAGTTAATATAACTCATGGGCATGTCAAATATTTATTTAGATGATTGTAATTATGCTAACTGCCATTATATAAAAACATGTAATATAAATATTATTTTCATTCTATTGTATTGATTTATTTAATTTTCAATACCCTCCCTTAATTTTCTTTTCAAGACTTTATTTTAAAATTTTCTTTTGTAGATCCCTTAGTAAGTATTCGAAAGTATTTTTTATGCACCACAAAATTAGTACCGAAAATATCTCGAGACAAAAAGAACTGCTATCAGCTAAAATAACATGACTTGTAGACTAACCTAACTTAGGACAACCATAATTGATTCAAACAATAGTATGTGTAGTATTTGGATACAAATAATACACCATGATTTTTTTAGCATCGCAATTTACTACACATTTGGGCTATAAGCTTATGTACTAATTACACTAAGGAATTAGGGATGAGGAAGGTTGAATTTAGAGTAAGTGTACCCACATTTCCATCAAACCATTTTTTATCCATGACCAGGGACAGACATAATTAGAAAATCCCCTTTTTTTTGGGGGGGCTCAGGTTCATAGTAAAATTAAAAATTCATCATAATCCTTAGATACTTTTTTGTTTTCATGATTACAGTACTTTCGCTTGATATGAGAATGTAAAAATGGTAAGTCTGAATTTAATCCCCTTGATATGGGTCGGTAGTCGTGTAGTGGATGGATGGATATACGGTACATTGGAGCATGTCTTGGTCGAGTAGCCATGAATAGAAGGATTGACTGGGGCATAAAGTGAGTAACAAATTGATTCGATATATCCAATTTTGTGGTTCGTTGTATATTTTTGAACACTACACTTCAAAGTCTTAGTATTATTTTTTATCACACTTTAATGACTGACAGGCCATGCTGGAGGACTAAATTTGAAAAAGGAAATGAGCCTCTCAAAAGATAGATCATTATAATATTTTATTAGGTATTCTAACTGATTATAAGCGAAAAATTATACAATAAATATGCTGAATAAGAAGGTTAAATCAATATAATGACTCATTGGGAATTCATCTGAGGGAAAGTTGGACCTTATTTCAGAAAATAAAGTACACGCAGGTTATAAATATTTCTAGCGTATCATAATTTTTTCTATCTCTATTCTGTGACTGCCATGAACCCAATACCATCACGTTGTTTTTAAAAAAAAATCAGCACCAAACTTTTCGGTACTGTCACCCTTCCTTTCTTCTTCCCAATTTTCCCACCACTGACAATCCAGTACAGCACGAGAGTAACTAGTCAGACCACGCGACCACCGATGCGGGTTAGTTGATTTAATTGGTTAGTGTCGGGTCGGTATTCTTGTATAGCTTTCGCGCATGAGTTTGAACTTTTTAAACATCTCTTTAAGACCTGCCCTGCACTGAATATCATCTCTGAAGGAACTCTTCTGCTACGATTGAAAAACAGCATTGTCATTCTCTTGTTTTCTTGTGGTCAATGTTTCCTTGAACATATATAACACATTTCACAACGCTGGTGCACCGATGTTGCCAGTAGCTTCTTCTTACCCCAGTGCACCACCTTCCGAAATAACTGAAATAGGGGAAATTTGGCAACAGTTAACCGAGAAGCTTTTCTCTATAAGACCTGCATTCCTTCGAAGGTGATATTGGATGTAGTACAAAAAAAAATTACACATAGGTTTTACTGATAGCTACGTTTTTTTATATATATTATATATACCATGTTAGCCGGTCGTTCATATGGTAATAGTTGTCTTGTACTAAATCCATTACTTGATTAAGTAGGAAAACATCGCTCTTGTGTGGTATATGAAGCAGCATTAGCTTTTTAAATATTATATAAAAAAATTCTCAAACAAATTTTGTTTATGACTATGGTATATATTTGTAGCCATGAGTTATACTGACTAATCTAATGGCTCTTTAATCATGATACAGTTGTAGCTGCATGGATCCATCTCATCTAGAGGAATAACCCTGCGCCCTCCACCCCCCTCCTACTCCTAAACACATCTCGCCTATGAAACTGAGCCCTGTAAGCTCTTGTCACGGGTAGATGGATGTCTTCCTGTCTGTCTCCAAACCTCCATTTAGTATCTGACGCAATTTAGAGGGGGAGGGGGGATTGAATATGGCTTTCTGGGTGCACCGCGTCTTACTACTACACACCCGCGTATTTATATTGATGTTGGTAGAGAGTATAATAAGTGTACCCGCATTTGTGAAGGAGAGAGAGAGAGAAACGTCATAAGGAACCACCACCCCAAGTACACCAAACTGGGTTTTGAACCCACGTCACCCTGTTCTCACGGGCAATCCGTTCTAATGTGATAGGGATACCTTTAGACCATGGGGCTTACAAATGGCGGCGCACTAAGTCTTTTTGGAAAATTGATGTATTTAGCCGAGAAATGGGAAACTATTACCCGCGTGGGGAAAATCCACGAAAGCTCCAACGGATGTTCATGTTTAATTTATTCTGCTGTGTTATATCGACATGAAATATCAAATATAGTATATTTTAGTCGGAAATTAGGTGACCTGGAGGTCTAGGGGTAAGGTGTTGGACTTCTATGCTGGGGGTCCGGGGTTCAATCCTCGGTCCAGGCACAGATTTATCTGATTGCCAAACCCTTCCTTCAACTCTGACAAGACGTGTATTAATCACAACTTGTGAATGTGTGGAATGCCGGGCCTCCACCGTGGTTCGGATCCCACGTTAAAATGTAGGTCCTCCATTTCACCTCACAATCACCCTACCATTACACATTAGCGTGTGAATAAACCGAACGGGTAGTAAGACGCGGTGCTAATAATAATAATAATAATATAGTCGGAAAATTCGTTTAGTATATAATTAAACATATTTAATCACCACTTCTTATTTAATTCACAATTAAATACCTGTTACCCACTTCAGTGGTCACATGGTCTAAGGCATAGCTCTCGCAATATACTAGACTGCCGATGAAAAGGCGATCGAGGTTAGAATCCCGGTCGGGTACACTGAGGGTATTTTTTTCTTTCTTAAAATTGTTTACAGCTCTCCCTCCACACAAATGCGGATACACTTAATTTAAATTCAACCATCCTTATCCCTAACACATTAGAGTGATTAGTACAATCATACGCGTACAACCAGAACGGGTAGTAAGACACGACGCTAAAAAAAACATGTTCACTCTCTTTTTTTTTGTGCATAACTCTGACAAAAATTATCAGATCATGATGCCACTAAACTCGTGAAATAATTGTGGTCCTCGGACACTTTAATGTCGGAAAATTCTGCCTTAGACCGTGTAGCCACTGGCGCAGTTGAGGGACCTATAATGTACTTCTCTTGGTTTTTGCGTGAACAAAATTTTTACGTAGGTTTACACTGTAACATAATATTCAAACAATTCTTTTTTTAAATTTTATTATGTCTTAGCAAATAATTCAGCTCACAGGATATTTGGTATGTTTTCCATCTCTCTCTCTCTCTCTCTCTCTTATTTTCTCACAATTATTAAGTATTTCTCTGCCTCTTATCTAAGACCCATTTATTTGTATAAGGGCCCAGAGTTTGATTCTACACTGGGCTTAAAATTTAAAACCGTAGCATGGATTTGATTTCTTTTCGCTATGCAATGGGGTTGATTGATGAGATATGTTCGTTCAGGTTGTATTATATGCTCTAGAATAAAGTTGGATTCTATATCTAATTTACTTTGCAGATCTTTTCAAAAATCACAGAACGACTGAAAGTTCCTTGGACGTTACTATAAACTCTGTGACTTAGACCATCAAGAAAGTAGGCATAAGCTAGGTTTATCACAGGGCCGATCTCAGGGGTGTGTAAATGGTGTGGTCTTACAGGGCCCCACGATTTGGGGGGATTAAAGGGGTGGGGTGGGTGCTGGATTAGGTAGAGGCTATGAACTCATTGATCATTTGTGAAGTAAATCGATTTTGGTTTCTCATCCTGTTTGGTGGCGCTTCTTATTTGCGAGTGCCAATTTTCGTAATTATTTAGTGGGCTTCAATCGATTATTTTCCATGCTAGCCTTGCTTAACTGTTTGTAAGTCCTGCGCTGATATAGCTGGTTTGGACGGTCTGCTATTCATTAAGTTTGGTCCATACACATTTTATTAAAAGTTGAGAGAAGTATTAGTCTATAGCTAGATAATTTATTGACATTATATGGGTCCAACATCTTTGCTCAGTTGGTAGTGTGTCTGTCTACGGAGCTAGAGTTCCGGGATCGATTCCTGGCATGGCCGAAAAATCTATATTTGGTAAAATGTGAGTTTCCCCATTTCACAGTGATAAATTAACGACCAGAGGTTGGGTGTTGTGTCTGCCCTAGATTTAAGTTAGTTTATAAGTCGTGTGCAGATATAATTATTCCTTTCAGAAAGTGGAAGTTAAATATTCCATATAAATTAAATGACGTAACATTTTATGTTAAGTTCATTTTTTTATAAGAAGAGCATTTAGAAAATACAAATACATATTTTTCAGTCAAGATTGATAATATTCTAATATATTACTAATCTTATTTTATAGGTATTGATAATATTTACCAACAGGGATAGCTTAAAATAATATGACTTGACGTATGAATGCGTTAAAGTAGATACAAGAGCTTGTCTATGAAAATCAGACTGAAATTTATTTTAGTGCCGCGTCTTACTACCCGTTCGGTTTGTACGTATACGTACTAACTACGCGAATATGATAGGTATTAGGAAGCTTGGATTTAGAGGAAGTGTACCCGCATTTACGTGGGGGAGAACGTAATACAATTTATAATAAACCATCCTCAGCATACCCGATCAGGATTTGAATCCCTATCTCCCCGTTATCGGCAGTCTAGTCTATTGTGAGAGTGACGCCTTAGACCATGCAGTCACCGAATTGGGATACACTTGTATACAGAACCAACAATTTTTACATATCCATCTATCTATTGGTAAAATACCCTATTCCTAAAATATTTCGATAGCATTTAGAGGGTTTAACTTAAGAGCGTTCATCATATCAGGCCCAACTCAGCTCTCGACTCGCGCGAGGTATTATGGGAGTAAAAGGGAAAAGAAAAAACCCATGATATGCCATGTGATATGATATGTGTTACAGTGCATTCGTATTTGAATGATTACACTAAATTTTCCGCGGTTACGATGGGAGACAAAGCGACAAAGTTTTTTTAGTTAATAACTACAGTATGTCCCTATTAAGACAAAATGAAGATTTGTGCACAGTGTTTATCTGTGAAGCCATTCTAAAATGTTCAAAAAACGTTCTTTTCAATGCATTTTTTCTATTCAAATATCATTTAATATTGCAATAATGTTCAGTATTAGGAACTTTTATTAACTATCTAACTCCATTAATGTTTAAACCATAATTGATCCATGTGCAATAGTGTTCGTGTAAATTGACTATTTCTAGCCGAGTGTATCACAGATTTGATTGGCACTCTCTTAAGCCCCATTCTCGGATGTACGACCGGACGCCACTACCCAGTTAGTTTCTCTTCGGATGGACTCCATTTCTCCCTCCTAGCTGGAATATGCATGTTCACATAACAGAACCCATCCATTGTCTGAGTCCAGAATGTCATCTTAAGCTATGTGGTCAACCTATGACCTCCAATAATTCCTAGTTGCACATATGTATTTCCGTATCTGTTCATTCTATGGTTTAACCGCTTCAGTGGACGAGCGGTCTAAAAACTATCATTCTGGTGGTTAAACTGGCTTACCGATGACGTGGAGATCGGGGTTCGAATCCCAGTCGGGTCTACGGAGGGTGTTTTTTTTTCTTTCTAAATCGTTAACCAATCTCCTTTCACGCAAATGAGGGTAAATTACCTTCAAAATAACCGACCCCGTGGTGTAGTGATCAATGCACCTGGCTACGAGCTTAGGGGTGCCGGGTTCGATTCCCGGCTAGTACCCTAGGGTATTTTTCCTGAAAGGGAAATTATTCCAGAGGTCACAAGGGTTTGGTTAGGCGGGTATTAATTGTTTCCACTGGTTCCACACCCTCATACTCAAATAACCATCATATCATCTCATCGGGACATGGAAAGAGCCTCCACGGAAAGGATGTACGATTAGTACATTCGGACTTCCCCTGGGCAACGTTATATATGTATGTATATATACATATATACATAACGTATATATATATATACATACATACATAACGTATATATATATATATATATATAGAGAGAGAGAGAGAGAGAGTTAACTCGGTTGAATGTGTTGGGCACCTTTTTCACTTACAACATAAGCTTAGTTTCAGAGAAAAAAAATAATTTTAAAATCTATATGAAGAAAATAGTTGTTGAAATTATTTTTCATAATTATACTCGATTTCTGCCATATCACATAATATATCACCAATTTTAATTTAATTCTCATTTTAAGGTATTTGACCTTGTTTTACCTGCCGACTGATAATATCAGCACACGATTTAAATTAATTTATATTTAGAACAGACACAAAACCCAGCCCTCCCGGCCTTTGATAAGTCAATGTGAAAGGCGAAACCCACCATTTTACTAGCGATAATTTTTACGGTTGCTACGGGATTGGAACCAGGAACACTTAGCTCAGTATGTAGACTCACTATGGACTAGGCTAAAGTGTTGGACTCCATTTTAATTAATTTAAACTAATATTATTTTTTGACAGTACATATTTTTTTAAAGGAAATAATTTTTGGTTGATAAAACTGTGGAGTTGAGTTCCAGAAAGCTTCAATGTTACATTTTTAATGATTCGACACAACGTTGACGAAATATGCCTGGAGGATAAAAAGAACCATTTGTGGAAATGGTTTAATGGTTTTATATGTTGTGTTATATGGGCCTAAGGGGAGTTTTTTTTAAAAGAGGATTTAAATGAATACAAAATATGATTAATTGTCGGAGGTAATGGACTTGACAAAATTCGTTTGTCGAAAATAAAATAGCTATCTATGTTATACATTTCATATACATTAAAAATAAATGGTATGGTGCCCCACACATACTTTTTTTATCACCGCATCTTAATACCTGTTCAGATTATACACATACATGATAATTACACTCATGAGGTAAGGATGAGGAAGGAAACATTTTAGAGGTAATCTACCCACATTTGCGTTGAAGGAGAGTGGGAAATCATTGGGGAAAAAATCACCCTTCAGTAGACCCAACCGGGATTTGAACACCAATTTCCCCGTCTTCAGTAAGCCAGTCTAACACACAGTGACACCTTAGACTGTTCGTCCACTGAAGTGGGTCACACAGACTTTCTCACTCCTTTATTTTTACTTTCTTGCAATCTTACAGGTAGAGAAAGTATTGTGATCGTCAAAAAAATCGAACTCAAGATTTTGATGAATCTCGACGTTTCATGACTCCCTGAATCCGAAAAAGTTGTTTTTGAATTTACTTGTCTGTCCCTCCGACTAGAGCCTAAAATAATTTACTGATCGGGCTAAAACTTAGTATCTAGGGTTTTCATAGGGTTGCCCCGAGGCGTTTTTAGAATCGGACATCTAACCCTAAAATTAAGGGTAGTTTACTGAAGGGCAAAAAGAGATAAAGTCGATCGTCTCAAATTCTGCTCTAACAATTTTGTTTAAATTTCATTTCTAAACATTTATGAATATTCCAAACAAAATGTCGACCCTCTATATTTGGGAAAAATGACTATAAGGGCTCCGGTCTGATGCGTAAATTATCATTTTTCCATCACATCAACGTAACTATTTGAGATATAAAATTACTTATTATTTCAAATATCTAGATCTATTAAAATACAAATATTTAATTTGCAACAATTTTTACTTTCTCTCTATCTTACAGATAGAGAAAGTATGGTGATCGTCAAAAAAATCGAACTCGAGATTTTGATGAAAATTCCGTTCAGAAATCTTACGAGTTTATAGAAAGAGAGAGAAAGTCTGTGCGGTGCGCCGTACCATTTATTTATAAAACTAATAACTTTCAGACTATACGCAAATATATATATTTAAACTTTTCGAAAACTAAAGGTAAAGTAAAAAAAAATCTAACCTGAAATGTTGATGGATGTCGATGTCTCATGACACCCCAAAACCTAAAAAGTGATCTTTGCAATGCCATCTGGCTATGTGTCTTTTAACCCCAAAATTAAGAATAGTTTAGTAAAAAGCGAAAAGAGAAACAATCGATTTTCTCAAAATCTGCTCTAACGATTTAGATTAAAATTTGGATCCAGGCGTTGATTAAGATTATAAATAAAGTGGCTATTTTTATTTTCCCATGAAAATGACTTTTAGGGCTGAAATTTCCGTATCTCCGCAACTATTTGAGATATTAAATAACTTATCATTGCAAAATTGTATTACTATTAAAAATAAAAAACTTTTATATGAAATATATTTTTATCAATTTTTTATGAGATATTGGCAAATATATTGATACAATTTTGCGAGCTTTAGTTGTAAAGAGATAATACTTAAATTTTAACGGAATAATTCTCCAATGCCATTGAGTAATTAAATATAAGTCTCTCAAAAAGTGTATGTTATTTTTCCTTAAACCTCTTAGGAGAAATGTTTATACAACAATGATATATCTCCATTTTAGACTCAATAGTCAATATTTACTACATTTTCTATTGGTAAAAATTTTTAAATGAAGAATTTAATAACAATGCGATGAGCTGGGATTGTGCAACACCTAATAAAATGTCGAAAATTTTAACCGGAAGTTGGAATTTTAATACGAAGTGTTTACCCTTGTGGACCCAATATTAATCCTTTTTATCGGTTCAAACATACAAATGAGGACATTAATTCTTTAAAAATAAAATTATAAAATTTAAAACCGGGACTAAAAAAATATTTTACGTAGGTATAGTGCAATTTTTGCTTGGGTTTGCTAGTGTATATTATTTCGTTTCATATATATTACGAGTTTTGAGTAAATATTTCCATTTTTAAACAATAGAGCGAGAAAATCTGTGTGGAGTTCCGTACCATTTATTTGAATAGTCTCTGAATGGGTATTGCTGTTCTCATTTTTACAACATATAAATTATTTGGTTCAAGTTTTTCTTTACTTTAAAATACACTAATTAAAGTTCAAATTTATTTATCAAGTTATAAATTTCCCCTTTAAAATAATGCGTTTCATTTTTCCCACCAGAACAATATCATACGATCTTGTTTTATGACATTTTAAAAACAAAGTTGATCTTAGCAAGTAGGTACCTAAATAAATTTTAATATTACAGAGAATGCTTGAGCACTAATAAGACCTTTATTTAATATCTATCATAATAAACATTAGAAAAACTTAGTTCATATCACTTAATGTAAAATTATTTCCTTTTCAAGAAAAGACGTAAAATGTGAAGTTTATTCTTAAAACTGAAAATAAAATAGAAACCCTTTATCAAAGTACTACTCATTAAATGATAACTAAGCAAATTAAATTAGAAATAACTTTAGTTAATTCGTGAAAGGGTTTTACAACTTGAAATGTATTATAAAGAATGTTAACATACTTTCTGTATAATGTCAACAGGTTTTTATGTATTATTTATTAAGAATATTGATATCAATT
Source organism: Timema bartmani (assembly GCA_902151455.1). Taxonomy (NCBI): domain Eukaryota; kingdom Metazoa; phylum Arthropoda; class Insecta; order Phasmatodea; family Timematidae; genus Timema; species Timema bartmani. Next base: position 16,949 of record CABFWB010003938.1, read on the forward strand.
TAGTATTCAGTGTATCTTTAATAATATATAATTTCCATTTAATTTTCATTATTAATGACATATTTTTGTTTTGATTTTTTTTTTCTTTTGAGGATTTGTACCCGTTCGAGCTATATGCATTTTAATTAAGATAGTGAGGTAGTGATGAGAAAGTTATAGTTAAAAGATAGTGCATGCGTACTTGTTTGGAAGGAGAGAGGGAAAACACCTAGGGTAAAACCGTCGATTCAAATGGCAGGTAAGGAAGGTATAACTGAGAGGAAATACATACGCATTTTCTTGAAGGAACACCGAGGAAAAAATTCAAGGAAACATTTTGACCCTGCCGGAATCCGAACCCCAACCTCTCCACCATCATAAGTCCAGATTGAATATGTCTGACACATTTGTCAATGGGCCTACCTGTATGGGTAATTTAATAATTATTTTTATTAAAAAATTATTGCTCAGAAGTGTTTGTAATAGTGTAACCTGTAAGTAGAATTCTATAACTATAGATGATTCAATTCGAATACAATTCTAATAATCGAGCTTTGTAATATTTTGTTAAATATCTCTTTACCTATTTAATATTTTACAAAATGGGATTATATGTTATTTTAATTATATTTTAATATATTATAGTAACGTGCGTTTCAACTTTTAAACTGTGTTTTGAATTAATATTTAATCGAATCAAATATGTTAAGGTGGGAGTATAGGAAAAGCGAGTCAAGGGCAGAATGTTCGCAGTTTTTCTAACAAAACAAATTTTTATCAAAATAAATTAGATATTTCTCCAGTATAAACATAGATTTTAATTTTATTCACATGGTGATATCAACAGTTGTTGAATATTGGTCATAAGCGTGGTAGAATTATATGAAAAACTTTTTAAATGAATAGAAAAAGTTGTCATTAACTTCCAAGACACCCTTGACATATATTCAACAACTGTTGATATCACCGTGTGAAGAAAATTAAAAGCTATGCTCCTAATGAAGAAAGCATTTGATTTATTTTGACAAAAATCAAAATATTTGTGATTAAAACTAAAAAAAAAACTAAAAAAACTGACATTTTCTCGCATCCCTTACACTCCCACCTTAATGTAATTCNCTGACATTTTCTCGCATCCCTTACTCTCTCACCTTAATGTAATTCAACACGCGGATCCACAAGTGTTCTTAACAAACCCAGCGCCCCTTAATGTGTCTGCCGCACGCTCAACTCTGCCTTGGTGCGTACAACATACCCAGCCAAGCGCTTCCCACGCCTTCTCCATTTTCATTTTCTCTCAGTTTTCTTTGTAAAACCTGGCTAGCTACATTGCGGGGGGGCCCCGAGAGATTTGCGGTTTGATGCGTCCGATAGTACAACAAAGTTTACCCAACTTTAAATTGAATTTTTAATTCTGTGTTTACTGCTATCTTAATTAAATTCATTTCATTACGACATATTATACACCAGGAGAGAAGAATATTTACCATATTTGTGTGTGTGTGTGTGTGTGAGAGAGAGATAGATAGATAGAGAGAGAGTGTGTTAGTGAAAGTCAAATTTATTGTTTATCTCTGTTTAAAAAAATACAACAGAAATTTTACTTGAAATGCATTGAGCATACAATAAAATCTTCTCTAGCTATTTGTTATTTAGTTTCGAAGATGGAACTTAAAGTAGACATAGAAGTAATGATATTATAATATGAAGAATAACATCAATGAAGTTTTTCCCCCACCTCTAATTTTTAATTAACTTATTTTCATTATTTAGCACAATTATTCTATTTAGTTTCATGGCTAAATACACTTGTTTGTTCAAAGCTGAAATGTAAGAATTGGCAAATTTTTCAAATTTATTTCCAACTAGCTTTTTCTCGCGGACTCTCCCACATTAAACAATTCAACATCACATTCGTCAACTTCAAATGCTAGAAAAGAGTGAAAATTTCAAGAGCAGTGCTATATGTGTGGTTACGAAGATTCAAGAAGAAACATGGACTCGCCCCCATCCTCTTCCCCTCCACACCCCAGCTCTTATGTACCCACAATGCCAGCCGCGACGAACGTCCATTGCTTAGGCCTGGTTTTTTCGAAACTACTTTACTCACTGATGAATTACCATGATGATATATGGCTTACCATTTATTCTTAAAGATAATGAGTACAACAGTAGAAGCCGCATATTGATCCGATGAGTACTTTTTGAGTTTGCTAGAAATAAACTTCTGCCTCAGCTCCCGACCTCTGAGGTAGCGCCCTTGGCTGGATGCCTCAGCTCCCGACCTCAGAGGTAGTGCTCTTGGCTGGATGCCTCAGCTCCCGACCTCTGAGGTAGCACCCTTGACCAGCTGCCTCAGCTTCCGACCTCTGAGGTAGCGCCCTTGGCTGGATGCCTAAGCTCCCGACCTCTGAGTTAGCACCCTTGGCCGTATGCCTCAGTTCCCGACCTCTGAGTTAGCACCCTTGGTTAGATGTCTCAGCTCCCGACCTCTGAGTTAGCACCCTTGGCTGGATGCCTCAGCTCCCGACCTCTGAGGTAGCACCCTTGACCAGCTGCCTCAGCTTCCGACCTCTGAGGTAGCACCCTTGGCTGGATGTCTCAGCTCCCGACCTCTGAGTTAGCGCCCTTGGCCGGATGCCTCAAGCTCCCGACCTCTGAGTTAGCACCCTTGGCTGGATGTCTCAGCTTCCGACCTCTGAGGTAGCGCCCTTGGCCGGATGCCTCAACTCCCGACCTCTGAGCTAGCGCCCTTGGTTGGATGCCTCAGCTCTCAACCTCTGAGGTAGCGCCCTTGGCCGGATGCTTCAGCTTCCGACCTCTGAGGTAGCGTCCTTGGCTGGATGCCTCAGCTTCCAACCTCTGAGGTAGCGTCCTTGGCTGGATGCAATCAGCTTCCAACCTCTGAGGTAGCGTCCTTGGCTGGATGCTTCAGCTCTAGACCTCTGAGTTAGCACCCTTGGCTGGATGCCTAAGCTTCCGACCTCTGAGGTAGCGCCCTTGGCTGGATGCCTCAGCTTCCGACCTCTGAGGTAGCACCCTTGGCTGGATACCTCAACTCCCGACCTCTGAGTTAGCGCCCTTGGCCGGATGCCTCTCACGCTCCATCGCAAGACTCCCAATGACTCACCCCATGAGGAGAGGAAGGAGGGGAGGAAAGAAGAACGAGAAGGCCACCGACGCCAAATGCACATCATCCAACACCCGCTTCTCCCCTCCGACTCTTACCTCAACCTGCCCACGCCCTCACTGCACCCGATTCTCCCTCCAGACGCCCTTCAGACCCTAGATAATTCCCCTCCACCACCATCCAGTGGGAACATCTAACCTGGGACTTTGTGGAGATCCTCAAGCAAGACTCCTCGGAGGAGGAAGACACCCAGCTCTTCCTCAAACACCCCCGCGCATCCAGTGACCTAGCCCATCCCATCTCATCCCTGGACCCTCAATCACAGCTACTTAATAACCCCATCAACTTCCCCACACCACACCCCAACCATCACATTTCATACACACCCCATCAATAGTATAGACACCAGCACCCCAAAAAACATCACTTACCCCCAATTACTCTTTCCCTTTTCTCTTTAATACGAGTGCTCCGTCTAGCCATCCTACCCTCTGGGGGTAGATAACACATTTATATCAAATGAGCCTTCATATGCATGGAGAATGTACGTAAACCATTCGAGAAAAAAACCACCCTCATTTTACATTCAACTAGGTTTCGAACCCGGATATACCTGTTATTGGCAGTCCAGGTTATTGCGATAGTGACGCCTTAGACCATTCGACTACTGAAGTGGATGTAATTGTATTTATAATTCTGATTTATTAAAAAAAATTAGAAAAAATAAGATTGTCGGGGGAAGGGGAGGGGCTTTGGCATTTATAAAAAAAAAAAGAAGGGAGAGGCAGAGTTCTAAAATTTGGGAACCTCTTCTTTACAACTTTATTAAATTCATACATGTATTTTAGATAGAATAGCCCCATGGCTTCTTTGGTGCTGAGTGACAGCTCACAGCTGAGAGCTGACGGCTTTGTAAAGTTACCAGACCAAATTATGTATCCCTACGCCGAACTACATGATCTGCAAAAACATGTGTTTAGCAGCTGTCACTTCTGACAGTCAACACCAAAGAAGCCACGGCGCTACTGTAGATATGATCAAAACTATTGATAATTCTTGTACACGAGAAACTCTACCTCATCAATAAAGCTAGCTCGATGTTATGATAAACAACCCCATCTATCATACAGCCTTTAAGTAGCGATCAATGTTCACCGCCTACATTATCATATATTAATGCACTTGACCTCAAAATGTCTATTTCTGGGATATCCCTCTCATTAAGACAACTTAAGGCAACTAGGTCATCCGAGTCTAATATTAGTTGCTTTGCACTGCGTCTTATCTATAATAGGTTTAATTTGGCAAGATACTTTTGTCTTCCCAGACAAAATTGTTAACAGTTTACTATTTTGTTATTAGTTTATAGATATTGATAATAACCATCAAAAGTGACAGCTGCAGATAACATTACTCGACGTATGAACACTTGAAATTATATCTAGTAACATTTATAACTGTCAGAAAACGTTCTCGCTGTGAAACCATACCATTTTCTTTTTTAAAATCAAATTAACGAAACCTTTATTTTTAACTTTCTTTGAGACTAACTTTTGGCAAGCAAAATAGTTAAAAGGACATTAATACATGTGAAATAGAATATTAAATTTTTTAGGCTATTGTATTCATAAAACTATGGAAAATGATTTAACCAAGAGTTGAAAAGTATTTTTTTTTCACTAGCTTTTCACAATTTTTTTCCAAGAAATATTTTGTATTTTTCTACAAGTCCTTAAAATACATGCTAATAATATTATATCCTCACATGCATACTATATATAATATATAAGGTTACATTGATTTTTTCTTTTTGCTACATAGAAAGGCAACTGCCTTCAATGATAATATATCTCCGTTACCCGAACAGTATACGATGACGGGACTAAGTGCATTTTCTCGTTACATAAGAGTAAAAATATAGCTCTAAAGATCAGAACAAAGAATATCGCTAGCACAAGGAACAATATACAGNATATTAGCTCATACTTCCAGAAATAAGATTATATTTTTTGTTAGAATTTTTTTTTCTCATTTGTATTTATTAACAACAAAATATTATTGTTACTTTCTCTCGACCTTTTGGAGAGAATGTATTGTGGTCGTCTAAAAAAATTGAGCTTTGAGATTTTGTTAAATATCGACGATTCATGACTCCTTGAAACCAAAATAAATGGTACAGAAGTCCGCAAGGACTTTCTCGCTCTATTGTTTAAAGATTGAGATATTTACTCAAAACTTGTAATATATGTGAAACGAAATAATATACACTAGCAATCCCAAGCATAAATTGCACTATACTTATGTAAAACATTTTTTGAGACCTGGTTTGAAATTTTATAATTTTATTTTTAAAGACTTAATGTCCTCATTTGTATGTTTGGACCGATAAAAAAGATCAATATTGGGTCCACAAGCGTCAACACTTCGTATTAAAATTTAGATTTCCGGTTAATATATTATACATTTTATTAGGTGTTGCACATCTTCATGTCATCGCATTGATATTAAATTCCTCATTTATAAATTTTGACCACTAAAAATGTAAATATTGACTGTTGAGCCTCAAATGGAGGTAGATCATTGTTGTACAAACATTTCTCCTAAGAAGTATAAAATGAGTCAAAAGGTATCAACGACCTTTGGTACGGTCGGTCGAAGAGGACTGGTTTAGTGTATCGCGGTTCATCAGTACGTGAATCTTTTTAGTTCGTAATTATTATAACTGGCCTTTTGTGTCTCTCATAACTGGATCCATACAAGTTCTTTAATATATTAAATTATATTTAATATAATGTTGTGTCCAAGTGATTCCTTCTACACGGTCAGGTGTTGGTGGGAAATTAATTTCTTAACTCTATATCCAAACACGCTTCGGTGGCCGCGTGGTCTAAGGCGATATTCTCGCAGTAGACTAGACTGCAAATGATGGAGAGACAGAGGTTACGAATCTCGGTTGGGAGAGCTGAGGGTGGTTTAAAAAAATTGTTTTCCCCTTTCCTTCCATGGCAATGCGGGTACACGTCCTCTAAATATAACCTTCCTAATCCTTAAAACCATAATTGTAATTAGTAACTAAGTTTATAGTCCGAACGGATAGTCAGACGTGGTGCTAAACCCGAGCCGTTACACTTAGCTCTGGGTAATTTAAATTTGAAGATTTATTTTTAAATTTATCACCGCGTCTTACTAACCGTTTGGGCTGTACACTTAGTTACTAATTACGCTAATGGGTTAGGAAATGGGAAGGTTGAATTTAGACGAAGTGAACCCGCATTTGCGTAGAGGAAGAGTGGAAAACCATTTATGAAAAACCACCCCCCAGTTCACCCGACCGAGATTCAAACCTCGATCTTCCCGTCCTCAGCAGTCTAGCTCAACACGAAACTAGCGCGTTAGCCACTACGCCACCGAGACGGGTAACTTTGAAGTTATAAATTGGAGTTACGAGTACTACGCGAGCTGACCGGGGTTTAAGCATGGGAACATCGCTGTGTTTACGAAACACCGTACTGATTCCTGAACGATCAATCCCGGCAACTTTTCAAAGGACTTTTTCTGTAAACTGTCATGAATCTAATTAGTGACAGGAGTATAGAAGTTTACACTGCACGGACCAGTACGTAAACAATGTCAAAAGGGTGGGCGCAGGCGGTGCCCTTTAATCCCCAAATAAAAAAAACATCGTTAAGGGGTATTAAGCACCCTGGGTGGTAAGTACGAGAGATTTTTTTTAAGCCAATTTCATTTTGAGCTTTGTATAGTAAAGTTAGCATTGCTATTTACATAAGTATTACACACTTGAGAAAAGGTCAATTTACTCTAATCATGACGTTTATAATATTTGCCCAGCTAATTCCTTTTACAAACACCCTATGGTGAATTAATTGTGTATGTAGTTTCCAAACAATGCCTTCTCGATGTTTCGGTGATCTATCAATGTAAAGTGGAACAAGTGGAGCCTTTATCCAGCAGTCGAGGCAGTGTTGCCAAATAACCCAGAGTGATTCATAGCGGACAAACATTGAGAATAAAATGTTATCGTTTCCCTAAACACTCCGCTAGAAGTTTTTACACAACTATAATGCATATATAGTTGGCTTCAAAATAACCCCGTTTCTTTGCTAGAGGGGACAAGTACATTGTTCTTTGTTTATAGCATATTTAAGAGAAATTATAAAAAATAGTATAGTGAGGTAAATTAATTAGATTTATCTTGTAAGATTAAAAGTTAAATGGGCCTTATTTTACTTCCAGTCTGTGGTCTGTTTCACTTTTTTTTATTCAAACCATATATTTTCCACTACCAGCTTGCTAGGCCTTCATGTGCCTTATAATCTAACTCAAGACTAGGACAGGCACAAAAACCAGTCCCCGACCGTTAATTCAGACACTGTGAAAGGGTACACCCATATTTCACCAATGATAAATTTTTCTGCCATGCCGGGAATCGAACACGGGACCCTTTAGATCGATAGACAGACACGCTACCGACTGAGGTAGGGTGTCAGACATTTATGCCCCCCGGAGCTTGTAAATACGACACGAATACATTTATTTTTAAATTTCAGAGTTTAATTTAACTATTCGAAACGTTAACAGCACAAGTAGCTTTGTTCTTCCGGTTCTGTACGCCGAAACTTTGAAAACAATTTAATGGTATTGGAATAGTTTTTCGGATGTAATAATATAGGGATTTTGTAATTACTTTTGTTCAAACAAGCTATATGTGCAGGTTGGGCAATGAGCTTCCGAACATCCTGTATACGGAGTTATTCCGATGTCCAGTTAAAAAAACAACAACCATACAGTTTGTAGGTGGCGACAAGACAACTATTCCCAAGTAGTAAACTTGGAGTCAGCGACACCAAATGGTAGTGCTAGCATACGACGTCAAAGTTTACACTATATGCACACATTCGTTGTAATCATCTAATCTATTTTCATCACATAACAAGTGGAGTATGTTGTATTGAATTCTGTGACAACAGTTACCCGTAAGGGTCGGCTGATTCTCTCGAAGATATGGTTGTTGACCCTGATAAGGGCCGATTTTGATATTATAGAGGCGTCTCGACTGAGGAAGTTATTTGGGAAATACGTACTGGCAGAAGAACCTATGAATGAAGAGCACAGAAACTGTTGAAAAGTGGCGACCATCTTTGTTGATACGCAAGTAAAATGATGGACAGACATATGTCTGACCCGCTCAAAGATGGGTGGATTGTTACGAATGTTGACACAGACATCATCATCATGTGTGTCAGAGGAAGGAGGGTTTGGGATGATGCCTGTGTTGGTTTCCGTGGCGTGCTGCATGTGTGTCAGAGGAGGGAGGGGTTGGGATGATGCTTGTGTTGGTTTCCATAGCGTGCTGCATGTGTGTCAGAGGAGGGAGGGGTTGGAATGATGCCTGTGTTGGTTTCCATGGCGTGCTGCATGTGTGTCAGAGGAGGGAGGGGTTGGGATGATGCCTGTGTTGGTTTCCGTGGCGTGCTGCATGTGTGTCAGAGGAGGGAGGGGTTGGGATGATGCTTGTGTTGGTTTCCATAGCGTGCTGCATGTGTGTCAGAGGAGGGAGGGTTTGGGATGATGCCTCTGTTGGTTTCCGTGGCGTGCTGCATGTGTGTCAGAGGAGGGAGGGGTTGGGATGATGCCTCTGTTGGTTTCCGTGGCGTGCTGCATGTGTTGCCTCCCCACCCTCCCCAGGTGCATGCAGCGACAACTTTAACCTCTTGTAGTTCCGCTATTTTGCGTCAACAACACCAAGTTTATTGCGTTGAAATACTTGTCTAGTCACCGCATAGAGCTTGTATAATTTTTCAGCAGAGGATTTTAATAATCCTGTACGCAAGTCAAATTTTTCCTTGCTAAATAAAACAATTTATACTGGTCAATAACGAATGGTTTATGCTAATAAAAATTCATTTTAAAATTCTTTTAATTTTATTTACAGCATCGGGTAACGTTTAAAAGGTATTATTTATAATGCATAGTTGCGTTATTTCAGTGTCATTTGTCTCTCACTTCAAGCGATATTTACAACTCCTCTGGACATAACCTTAAAGTACAATATCTAGATTCAATGCAATAGCAAATCAGCACACACCTGAAAGATGTAGCAACATCTCTAATCATATGCGGTAGTCTGCTGCCTACTCAAATAGTTAATTTAAAACACATATTTTTTATGATAGTGGTGTGGAAAATATTTCTATAATTTTACAGTATAGTCGAAACTTTTGTTGGTCAAAATAAGTATAATATTGCTTTATTAGAGACATATAGTTTAATTTTCTTCGCATAGTGATATCAACAGTTGTTGAATATCTTTAAAGGGTGTCCTGGAATTTAATGACAACTTTTTCTCTTCATTAAAAAAGTGTCTCATCTAATGTCGCTATGATCATAACAGTTATTCAACAATTCTTGATATCACCATGAGAAGAAAATTAAACTATATGTTTCTACCTAAAAATAGTTTATTTATTTTGAATAAAAAAGTTTTTCTATATAAACAGCAAAAACGATTACCTTAATTTACGTTCCCTGCATTCCCACCTTAAGGGTTGAATTTAAGGCAGATTTAAATTAATATTCCTCTTGAGCCACGATAATAAATAAGAAATTTAAGGCACAATTTTAAAAACATATATTTAAATTTAAAAAAATGCTCAAAACATATTCAGGGTTAAAGCCTCAATTCATTTAAATTTTATCGCGTGGAAAACTACTTTGAAACTTACTTCAATAAAATTTCTCTTTTAAACTCCTACCCCATAGAAACAGTTTATACAACGCTCCCATTACTACACAACACATTTTCAGGAATAATTCACTCCCAAGTTAATTTCACTGTCTTAAGGTACAGCCCAAAATTAACTTTTACGTGTCTACAATTTATTTCACCAAATATGTTTGTCTCATAAAACACGAAGTTTAGAGAAGTCTAATTACTTACCTGTGAACATTTGGAAACTACGTCACGACCTTTAAATACACTTTAATATAATTTTTTTAATCTACCTTATCAAGAGTAAGTATTGTAATCGTTAAATGTTCTGCCTCAAGATTATGACAAATTTTTACGTTTTATGATGTGTGTTCGAACCCAAAAAATGTAAATTTGACAATATTATGTCTGTCTGTTCCTGGTGACAGATCTGAAACGGTTTTATAGATTTTATTCAAATATGATATCTAGATGTTAAATGGGAATATCTCGGGACATTTTAGTTATAAAATTTCTCCTTTATCCTTTAAATTAAGTTTAGTTTACTGATAAGTGATTTTATTTAATTCAAAGACCCTATCCATCAAATTAAGTTTAATTAACTGATGAGTGATTAAAAAAAAATCCAAATCGTTCAGAAATGGCTATAACGATTTTGTTTACAATGAATATCCATGGAGTTTTTGACCTCCCAAATAACAAGGTATATATTTTTTTTTTGTAAAAGCTCGTTTAAGAGTTATTTACTCATGAGTGATTTTCGAATATTCTAAATATTTGGAAAATGACTTTAACGATTTGGTTTTAAATATATATCTGGGAAGTGACATTACAATTAAAAGTGTCTATTGGTTTTTTGGGGGAATATTTATAAGGGTAGTTACTGATTAGTGCTTTTTAAAATATTAAAAATTTGAAAACTGGCTTAAACAATTTGGTCTAAAATTGGTACTTGTCAAGTTTTTTTACATCTATAATATAAAAGGAAGTGTTTGTCTGTGTGTGCTTACTTGTTTGTGTGCGATGCCCAGACAAATATACGGCACGCAGATATATGAAATTTTTAACATAGGTGGATGGAAGGGATTCCAAATGCACCTCAAAGCCAGATTTTTAAATTTTTAATTATATTTTTAATTAGGCTATTTTCAACAAATTTACAGTGGGTCACAGGCAACGCCATGCTGGATTGTTAGTTAGAGATAATTATATATGAGACCAACACCTTAGCTCAGTCAATAACGTGTCTGCCTACTGAGCGAGGGGTCCTGGATTCGACTCCCGGCATGGCCAAAATGGTATCATTGATTAAAATATGAGTTTATACTTTTACATTGATAAATTAACGACTGGGCACCGGATGCTGTGCCTGTCATAGTCTTAAGTTAGATTATAAAGCATATGAAGCTACGACAGGTCCCACCAGCTGGTAATTGAAAATATATGGCTTGAATAAAGAACTGACCCAGGCCACAGCCTGGAAACAGTAATGGATGTAAAAAAAAATCGTATAGATTTATTTAGAAAAAAATTATTTTATAGCAGTTTACTAATGACTGAATTTTGTAGAATTTGAATTTTTGTGAAAATAGCTCTAATGATTTTGTTCAAAATTAGTATCAGGGGACTATCTTAAATAATCAATAATAATTTTTTTTAATAAATTAATTTAAGGGTATTACTTACTAAAAATTATAGAACATTTAAAATTTTTCTAAATTGGCCTTCAAAAATCAACGTGGATTCTGGGAATAGTTTTTCATGATCAATAAGAATAAATTTTGATTTTTATAAATAAAAAATAATTTTAGGCTAATTTTAGAATAAAATTTGAAATTTGTAAAATATTGCTTGGATAATTTGGGAAAACTTAAGGAGAGTTTACAGAAAACTTTTTTTTGTATATATTTTTCAAGCCATCTTACACCATATGAGAATTTGTGTGATTGTATCGTACCATATATTTAATAAGAGACATTAATTATTTTAACTATTACTGTGGGAACACTTTCCTTTGGACATAACTTTATATTTTAAGAGTAGAAACATGAAACGTACGGAGAGCTGAGAGCACCAAGGTGGCATTAAATAAAGGGAACACTTTGTTAAATGTGTAACTGCCATGCAGCCATCCTTCTCTAAATATTAAAACAACTATTTACATTTTAATAGTTTTATCTTACCTGGAACACATTTTTAGTGAATATATACAAATTAAGAAGAATTGTTTGAACATTAAGACATCTAAGCTTGGGAAATGTCTTTAAAACATGTTTTAAGGGCACCACATATTTGAAGATAAATATCCCCACACCGTGGTATGTCTTTTGGGAATGGAAGTTCGGAAACTTTCAAAACCACTAAAAGAAAAGATGATCAATAAATTTTTACCTCAGAATTTTTTTTGTGATAATATTAAAATGATAATATTATTTGTTTGTGGAAAACAAGATATATGTATCCAACTATTTACTTTGATCTCATAACTCCGTCATTTCGCGTGAAACGTTGTTAAATAAGAGCTAATGTTCTTTTAGTACAGCTTCTTACTACCCGTTCAGGTTGTGCACCTATATACTAATTACGCTAATGTGTTAGGGATTAAGAAGTTTAGATTTAGAGGAAATGTACCCCAATTTGCTTGCAGTGGTTTATTTCCTCTCCACATCTTGGTTCTTGCTCGGGATGTATGCATACATTAATTGCACTAATATTATTGGTTATGAATGAGTAAAGTAACATTTGATAGGAAATGCATCCACAATTGCGTGGAGGGAAAGTGTGAAATAATTTAGGAATAAACACCCTTAGGACACCCGACCGAGGTTCAAACCCTGACATCCTCGCTACCAGCAATCCATTCCAACACAAAGAGTGACCACCAATCCGGATTAGTTATAAGTTATAGAATTACATTAAATGGAATTTTATGAATCCAGGCCATTAGTTAAATTACTGTTGAGTTTATATTGTATTTATTTTACCTCTGTCCCTCCTTACTCAATTATTTATGTGTACAGATTTTTTTTACACAAGCATTACTATAGGGGGGTAGTATGCTGGACTGGATTCAGAGCTATAAATAATTAGAGGCCCCAACATTAAACAATTTTTTTTTTTTCAACGTTTCGACATAATAATTTTTACTTTTCTTTCGACCCCTTGGAAAGAGAATTATTGTGATTGTAAAAAAGTGAACTCTAGATTTTGATTATCAATGCCAACGTTTCATGATCCACTTAAACAGAAAAAGTTGTTTTTGCGATGCTGTCTGTCTGTCTGTCTGTCTGAGTGTCCGTATCTCGAGATATAACTGGAACATTTTTACTTATTGGGCTAAAACTTGATATCTAGGGTTTTTATAAGGTACCCCCAAGGAGTTTATGTAACTAGATATCCAACCCTATAATTAAGGGTAGTTTACTGAATGGCAAGACATATAAATTTATAAAAATTAGTTATAGCTAAATTTTTGTAAGATTCTACTGTGACTGCAATCTATAGAATCAAAAGAGATTTATTTTGTATTATTTCAACAGATTGTCGGGGGGCCCTGATTTGTGGAGGCCCCTGAGTGGTCGCCCTCCCGGCTCCGGTAGTATGAGAATCGGTAAACTCCGTCAATTGATGAAGGCGTCCTCAACGGAGCGCCTAGTTCTCCCGGACGCCGCTGCTCCCAGAAGCGCTCGACACGTCTTGGTGACGTAGTAAAACATCTCTGCCACGCTCAGGATGCTGAGTCCAAGAAAGAGGCCGGCGAGGGTACCGATGTTAACTATAAGGCAATAAAGATATTTTTAACTTGAATCCAGAGGCGCATTCAAAGGGGTGGGGGAGTTTAGGGGGTGAAGCAAGGTCGGTGAAGTTGGCATTTCTACTTATGCCAGTTGTAGATAGCAGCACCCAGCGTTTTTTTTCTCGTGGATCTCATTAAAAACACAGTGGCGCAAATTATCGGAAATACTATAGTCTTGTGGCACAAATTTAAAACTAAATATTGGCATATGATTCAGAATTTGTGCCATTATGGGTGCTGCCAACTTCACGGATCTAATATTGAATAAAATGAAATAATACAAAGTCTTTTAGCATCATTTCTTATTAACCATTCGGATTATAAGCCTATGTAATAATTACACTAAAATGTTATAGTGATAAGGAATATTTTTTATTATTATTTAGCACCGCGTCTTACTACCCGTTCGGGTTATACGCTTAAGTACTAATTACGCTAATGGATTAGGAGTTGGGAGGGTTGAATTTAGAGGAAGTGAACCCGCATTTGCGTGGAGGGAGAGTGGAAAACCATTTAGGAAAAACCACCCCCAGTTCACCCGACCGAGATTCGAACCTCGATCTCCCCGTCCTCGGCGGTCGAGCTCAACACGACTGGCGCGTTAGCCAACTACGCCACCGAGGCGGGTGATAAGGAATATTTGATTTAGAGGAAGTGCACCCGCATATGTACTGAGGAAGAGTGGAAAATCGTTTAGGGAAAATCACCTTCAGTGTACCCGACCAGGATCGAACCCTGATCTCCCCGTCTTCGGCCATCCAGTCCATTGCAAGAGTACTGCCTTAGACCATGCGGCCACCGTAGTGGGTAATACAAATGTAAAACATAATGAAGTAAAGCTATAATATATAATAAAGAGTATTGGCGTACTAAGCCAAAGGTCCCGGGTTCGATTCCCGTGTCCAGGTGACTTTTTCAGTTTTCAGAATATGACATCTAGATGGAGTAATCCTCACTAAAAAGCATCAATAATAGCTTCGGCTATTTGATTTTTCTATAATATATAACACTGAAATAAGTGTCAAATGTTTTGAGGCTATATTTTTAGATCTAACTTACGACTATAGATTCACAAAATGTACCGTTATACACATTAAAATTCCCCCTAGAAATCCCAAATTTGGGGAAAAGTACAGATATAAATCCTTCGAAACTTTTTTTTAGTTACTCTTCCTCCCTTTCATCTAAATAATATTGCTTGAATTTTCTTTTCAGGGTAATTCAATGTAAGCTTTCTTAACAAACCACCCCATCAGCACACGAATTACATATTAGCTTAACCAAGGGCAGATATACCTAGTAGTACAAACCCAACTTCAGCAGCAATTTAAAAAAAATCTTTTAAATTATTTTTCCTCTAGTCTCAGGAACAATAATAATTAATTGAATGGTTAGACCCACTCTTTTTTTAAGTTCGCGACCTTATAGAGCGTCAAAATCCATCATAATATCTAGATATATAGAATTTTCACGATTACACTACTTTCTCTACGAGAAAATAAAAATTACTCTACAATATCATAAGTATTAGTTGATATCTTCAAGTAGATTTTAGTTATAGTCTTCAGGTTATTTAATTTATTACTTTAAAACGTTCTGAAACCTTTCTGGAAACATATTCATGTCCATGAAGCCTTTGGCTACTATATTAATAAAACGAAGAATTTGTTTGTCTATCAAGCCCTCATGAGCGTTGCTTGATATCCGCAAAACACATAGGTCTGAAATTGAAACATTAATGGCCCCTGTGTACGAACATGTACACCTTGAAGCAGGAATTTTAAAATTTCGATTTGATTCTATTAATTTAATTAAAAACTGATTCGAAATAAATAAAATAAAGAGATTATGTTTTGTCTGTTTGAAGCAAAGAAAAGTGATGCTGGGGGTAACCACGCAATTCATAGCGTTGTTACCACGGTCACTTTAGCTGGTCATCAACAAGAAACGAGTAAAGTGTGGATTTTATATTTGAATCAATTATTCACAGGGCCAAACTGTTACTTGAGGGCTTTAAGTGTGTAGGTACACTCTAATGCCAAGCTGTTATAGTCTGTTATAGTGAAGGGACGGAACGCTCAGGTACCAGGAGTTGGGAAGTATCAGGAGGTAAACAAGCATTCTAGCAGGGTGATCACACTCATTGCCAAGGTGTTATAGTCTGTTATAGTGAAGGGAGGGAACGCTCAAGTACCAGGAGTTGAGAAGTATCAGGAGGTAAACAAGGATTATAGCAGGATGAACTACTCTTTACCAAGCTGTTATAGTGAGGGGAGGGAGCGCTCAGATACCAGGAGCTAGGAAGTATCAGGAGGTAAACAAGCATTCTAGCAGGGTGGACTACTCTTTACCAAGCTGTTATAGTGAGGGGAGGGAGCGCTCAGATACCAAGAGCTAGGAAGTATCAGGAGGTAAACAAGCATTCTATCAGGGTGGACTACTCTTTACCAAGCTGTTATAGTGAGGGGAGGGAGCGCTCAGATACCAGGAGCTGCAGGTATGGTAGTGTAAGGACTCTGTCCCCCAGAGACGCACCGCACACCAGGAAGGGTCCAACCTCCCTGTCGCACCCACCTAGAAGATCGTCGCGGGTCATCTTCACACTCCTCCTGTATTTGACTGCCCCCCCCTCCTCGAAGTAGATGTCGAGGTAGCCAGAGGTGCCGGACTGCTCCGGGTTAGAGTCAACCTCGAGACTGTTGACTGCTCTGTACACCACCTCCTCGCAGGGGGTGAGGCAGTGCGGGCAGCGAAAGGGGGTGTCTTCAGGGAAACCCGGGGTACCGGGTGGGGGCCCGGCCACGCGCACCATTGCTGGGACATTCACAGATAGTCACACTTTCACCCTCTTCAACGCAACAATTTCCCCTAGTAGTTTATATAAATACCTTCTTCGGTGGCCGCATAGTCTAAGGCAGGGGTCAGAAAACTTCTTTGAGCCACGATCGATTTATAAATTTATCATAGGTCTCACGATCACCCATTGTTTCTCCACTCTACGTTTGATTTTTTTTTGTCTCTAACTTCCTTCAATTAAATCTTTGCTTAAATAATTGTGTCCACCACCTTTATATATATTTATATATTAAAAAAAAATCAATGAAACGTATATTCTTATATTAAACTTTTTAAATTTCAAAAAACTCATCACCGATTATGACCGATCAAGGTAATTTTGGTCACACTCAAATATTATTTGAAAGTATTTGATATATTTGCGAACTTGGAAAGACTCAAAGATCGACATAAATAAAAAGTAGTTCTCTTATTCAATCGACTAGAAATTGCTGTGAGATCAACTGGTCGATTTCAATCGACTAGTTGCTTACCCCTGGCAATAGACTATACTACCGATGACGGAGAGACTTGAGTTCGAATCTACTTTGGGCCTAAGGGTGGTTTATCCTAAATGCTTCCACGCAAATGGGGCTATACTTCCTTCCTCATCCCCACAGCATTAGAGTAACTATCATAGATGCGTATAACCTAAACAGGTAGTAAGACACGATACTAAAAAAAAAGGCTGATATCGATAAATGAGTCTGGAAAAAATTAACTTTTATATATATGACGGATTATTTTTACCGAGCAATAAAAATCTGTAGTATAACTTACTTCTGAGAAGAAATAGACTCGTCTGTCTTATGTCGATTGAAGTGTGTAAAAGATCCCTGGAAGACAAGATATGAGCTTCCTTTTCTTCAGGATGTGTAGGCTCTTTCTCGCTCGCTCATGTAAACTCAGCGGGGAAGGCAATGGGAAACCACTTCCCTCTTACAACGTCCATATTACACGTGACTATCCCAAATAGAACGGGTGTGTGGTACTAGTCAGCTAAAGAGCTGAATGCGCGTGCCTATCCCGGCGCACACTAATTGCAGAACTACTCATACGGGTGCACACGAATTACGGAACTCATCCGAGCTCGGTAATACCCTTACACGAACTGTGGAGTAGAAATTAAATTCATAAT
The DNA here is from genome assembly GCA_902151455.1 of Timema bartmani. Taxonomy (NCBI): domain Eukaryota; kingdom Metazoa; phylum Arthropoda; class Insecta; order Phasmatodea; family Timematidae; genus Timema; species Timema bartmani. Next base: position 34,557 of record CABFWB010003938.1, read on the forward strand.
GACTTTGTTCAACATGGAGCATTGAGGTTAAGTTAGGCTAGGTTAAGTTAGGCTGGATAAGGTTTTGTTGGGCTAGGCTAGGTTAAGTTATATTAGTGGTTAGTAGTTTAGTGGTTAAATGGGTACAGGTTGTTCTGCAATTTGTGTGGACCGGCTGACAGGTATACTTTAAATCCACAATTCAAGTGGGCCCTAATTGAATGTCTGCTGACAGGTATACTTTATTCCACAATTCGAGTGGGCCCTAATTGAATGTCTGATGACAGGTATACTTTATTCCACAATTCAAGTGGGCCCTAATTGAATGTCTGATGACAGGTATACTTTATTCCACAATTTGAGTGGGTCCTAATTGAATGTCTGATGACAGATATACTTTATTCCACAATTCAAGTGGGCCCTAACTAAATGTCTGACGACAGGTATATTTTATTCCACAATTCAAGTGGGCCCTAATTGAATTTCTGATGACAGTTATACTTTATTCCACAATTCGAGTGGGTCCTAATTGAATGTCTGATGACAGATATACTTTATTCCACAATTCGAGTGGGCCCTAACTAAATGTCTGACGACAGGTATACTTTATTCCACAATTCGAGTGGGCCCGCTTATCCGGTATGTTAAGTAAACAATAATATTTAAAATTATACTATTTGTACTTTCAACCCTAGTGTTATTAAAGACTAAATTTAAGATATAGAGATGAGGAAATGTGCTCACACTAGTGTGGAAAGAAATCAGGAAATCCATGGTAGGGCCTACCTGCAACTATTCGAAATTCATACCTTTACTTTACCACCATAAGTAATCCAGTCTACTGTGAGAATGACGTCTTAGGCCTCTGATAATAGTGCTTGTACGAATAACCTTGAAGGTGAAAAAAATTTATTATGAAAACTGAAAAAATACGGAAATTACTTGGGCTTTTATAACTTTTTGGCCAAAAATGTTTTTTTTTAAATATAAAAACTGCAAGCAAAATTTCATTTAATTTTGTCCGAAAAAGAATTTGCTGTATAAACTTAAACAATATTTAATTTATTTTAGCAAAAAAAAATTGTGTTACAAAGACTGCAAAAATAGGCTACGAAAATTACTTAGGCTTTTTTAAAAGTATTTTTTGACCAAAAATATGCTTTGTTATAAAAAAAATGCAAAAATAGTGAACTAAACTTAAGAAATACTTGATATATTTTGGGCAAAAAAAAAGTGTCGAGTTATAAAAACCACCTAGGTATGGAAGCCTTGTTTATTTCCACCACGTCTATTAATATGTACTTACTGTTCAAGCCCGCTAAGCAGTTATACTGTTCCAAGGTGCACGAAGCCAGGTCACCTGTGGACAGTAAGTGATTTTACACCTGGATACCACCTGCTTGGATTCAAATCCAGGACATAGACAAGGTAACCATCAGATACACAGCCCTTAGCTTAAAATGATTGCAGTCCTTTTAGCAGCTTGAGTCTATGAACGCTGGGATCGCTAGGTGCAGTCCCCCGGTGACCACAACACACTTTAGTGAGTATTTGTTCAAACAACTCATTTTAAACTTTTATCTACTAGAAGGTAAACACCTGGCCTACTTGGAAACACTGTTTTTATTTGTTTGTTTTTTTAGCACCGCGTCTTACTACCCGTTCGGGTTATGCGCTTACCTACTAATTACGTTAATATTTTTTGTTTTAGGAAGGTTATATCTAGAGGAAGTGTACTCATATTTGCGTAAAGAGAGCGTGGAAAACAATTTTGGAAAAACCATCCTCAGTAAGTACACCATACCGAGATTCGAACTTCGATCTCTCCATCATCGGCAGTCTAGTCTACTGCGAGAGTGGCGCGTTAGACCATATGGCACCCTAAGATGGTGGAAGCACTGTTATAACTGGATATTTAAATCTATAACTAATCTAATTAAGGGGGCACTTCAGAAAAAAAATTGAAAATTTGTTATTTTTAAGTTTATTACTGATTATTATAAAGTGGAATCAGCTGAATAAAATGGTGTAACTATATTTAATATATGTAAGTTCTAAATATTAGAAGAAAATTCTTACCTGATGCTTTACAACCCAATTTTTGAGATCGCCGGTCTGTAGGGCATTTGTTTACGTGTCCCCAACTAACTATTTTAGGTAAATATTATTTATTTGGACCTTTATTACATATAAAACTTTTATAATCATAAATACATCTATCTATTTATCTATCTCTATATCTAATTTAGGTCTTTTTAAGTTGGCAATTTCACTTTTACATTTTCAACAGCTGTGAGATTTCTTGATAATTCAGGTGTTGTGATTTGTTTGTGGGTATTCAGTGAGTGGTTTATTTTGTGTTATAAGTGTGTGTGATTATTGTGGTGTTAATTGTGGTGGTTTGTTGCTAGCAGCTTCAACAGTGGAAATATTACTAAATGTCAAACATTACAACGAATGGGACGCTATCCTGGGAAAATTTTTTTGTCAATAAAATGATAAATTTAGATAAGAGGCGGATAGCGAAAGCTGAAAAAGCCCTCTTAGAAATAGAAAAAAGCATAAGACAAAAAAGAAGTCTGGCAAAGAGAAAACTGTAAGTCCTACTAGAAGAAGCAGAAGACCCAGAGAAGCCATCTTATGCATCAGGAATGCACTAATGTGTAAAATAAGGAGAGCTAGACACACATTTTGGTTTTTTACGTTTTTCTATTTTCCCGTTGATCACATTTTTACTCACTTATGTACCTTTTTCTCAGGATGTATAAGATATATCAGTTTGAATTTTTTTTCTAGTATGATGTCCATAGTATACAATACAAGTTTTAACGAGAGATTTTTTAATTATATTTTAAATAAAACATGACAGAAATTAAAAACTACTTTTTAAACATTTTTTAAGAGTTAAGTAAAAAAGTTATAATTTATTTCATATTCATAATAAATAAAAATCACCCCGTATAAAGTTGTATTAAGAAACTACCTTTCAATAGAAAAAAACACACAATAATATCTTTTTGGGTTTTTGAGAAAACGGTACATAAGTTAGCATGGAGAAGCATAGGACGAAGTGGTACCAAGAGTGCAGTGAAACTCCCATAATGCCGTGTATCTGATGTATCCTGGTCTATGAGCCAAGATCACTCTTATTCTGCCTGTAAGCCCACAAACGAGATGCAAACAAGACGCCAAGTTAAAGTCCGTTTCCAGCACTACCTACTTGAAGAGGGTATTATTTTCCCTTTATGTTATTATTTTGGGAACAACAGCTGTTCTGAAATTATAATTAAAAAAAAACCTCTAATAATCCTCAATAATCTTACAATTTTATTTTAAAACACTGTTTTAAAAACATGGGTTTATTTTTTTGTGGAAGGCTATGTATAAGCTATCTATATTACTAGCCACTTATCTTTGGAATTTCATTTGAAATGTAAGGTTTTTAATCTTGTATCTAAATGCTCTTCTCATAGAGCTTTAACTTCTTAGCATCGCAGCTTATTACCCATTTGGATTAAATGCTTATATACTAACTACGCTAATGGCTATATGTATGAGGAATGCTATATATAGAGGAAGGGTACCCGCATTTGCGTGGAGGGTGAGTGGAAAACAAATGTTTGAAAAAACCACCCTCAGTACACCCGACAGAGATTCGAACCTCAATCTCCCCGTCATCGGCATTAAAGTCTATTGCGAGAGTAGTGCGTTAGACCACCGACTACTGAAGCGAGTTGAGCTTTAACTAAAATCCCCTAACCAGGATTCTAGCATGAGACCCCAAAGGAAACCTCAAACCCGATTTGTTCAGCCCTAATGCTCTCCAAACTTTGGCAGAACATTAAATTTATTGCTAAAATAGGTATAATAATTTGTATGTATTTGATTAGTAATTTAAAATTATTCACAAAATGTAAATTCTAAGAGGGGTTGGTATTGAACAATGGTTTTTATTTAAATTAAATTATATTCGTACGAGAAAACATGTAATACAATAATTAGTAACATTCATTTCAAAGTACTTTATTATCATTGACTCAAATTTTAGTACTATTAATTAAAATATGTTTTAATATTTGTATATATTTTATGCATTTGTTTTAAATAATATATTGCATTATTACTACTACTAGCTCCACGCCTTACTAACCATTCGGGTTGTACACACTTATGCTCATGTGTAATGGTAGGGTGATAGTGAGATGAAATGGAGGACCTACAGTTTAACGTGGAATCCGAACCACGGTGGATGCCTGGCATTCCACACATTCACAAGTTGTGATTAATACACGTCTTGTCAGAAGTGAAGGAAGGGTTTGGCAATCAGATAAATCTGTACCGGGACCAAGGATTGAACCCCGGAACCCCAGCACAGAAGTCTGACTCCTTAACCTAGACCACCAGGTCACCATGCATTATAATAAATGGTTGTTAAAAAATAAATATTGTTATTTTCATGTAGATTGTTTTATTTCGTTTGTTCCAAGTAAAACAAGAACTTCATTTTAGTTAATTTATAAATATCGGCACTAATCTGTCAATTATGTAGTTGATATATTTTGTTTTTAAACACAAGATGATTTCACATTTGTTAGAAATAATTATTCTCTACATTCACAAGTTGTGATTAATACACGTCTTGTCAGAAGTGAAGGAAGGGTTTGGCAATCAGATAAATCTGTACCGGGACCAAGGATTGAACCCCGGAACCCCAGCACAGAAGTCTGACTCCTTAACCTAGACCACCAGGTCACCATGCATTATAATAAATGGTTGTTAAAAAATAAATATTGTTATTTTCATGTAGATTGTTTTATTTCGTTTGTTCCAAGTAAAACAAGAACTTCATTTTAGTTAATTTATAAATATCGGCACTAATCTGTCAATTATGTAGTTGATATATTTTGTTTTTAAACACAAGATGATTTCACATTTGTTAGAAATAATTATTCTCTTGTATGTTAATACCTTACTGTTTAATGTAAACAAAAATAATTCATAGGAGGTGGGGGTTGATAAAGTTGTGCACAAAGTCATTTTAACTTTATCTGTATTACTGAAGTTCTCAAATTCTTGCGATGTTTATTTATATTACTTTTCCTGCCCATCAATTTTTCGCTTACAGAGGGGGACCCTTACACGTTCACCAAAAAAACAAGCGAAGAACAGAAAGGGGTCGCGTGACGAGCTCTAAGCCAATCACAAGATATCAGCCTAATCGGAACAAGCTGTTATACTAAAGTTCAACTCAACTCTACCACGTCCGCACTGCCCGAGATGTTCATCACAGGAGAACCAATCAAATCTCAGAACCAACCATCTCAAATCAGTGCGCATTCGCGTTTGAAAACACATGTGCTATAGAGCTAACAGCAAGCAGACAGCTTCGTCGGCTTTTGTGAGGAGATTTGAAATAATCGGTTAATGTAAAGCGTGTGTATCGGTGTATTGGATTGTGCCACGACACAGCGTTATAATTTGAAAACATCCATCGTGAAAATGATCTAAAAGATATGTTTATCAACTATAAAATAAAATATGTTGATAATCATCTGTTTAAAGTTAGCGTTGCAATGCATCATGGGTCAACATACAGCGTGTGAGTCGCTTCGCACCCCGAGTAGGTGTTGTTCCTTATTTTCGACGAACGTATGAATCAAGCTTTAAAGCTAGTGTATTTAAACCAATCTCTCACCCATCCTATAGTAGATGTAAGGGTAGCATCCACATTTCTCCCCGAAGAACTGGAACCTGCACTCGATGAGACAGTTCCTGAGAGTGTACATGTTGGGGTGGGTCTTAAGACGCACCTCCCCCGGGAACACGCACGACCGTTCCCTTATCCTCAAGTTCCGGACGCTGACGTCACTCTGGATCAAGGTGGGGGACACCTTTATGGATAGCTTGGTGTAGTTTGACTGGACCAAGTGGAAACTCTGAGATATGTCCGGCACTTCTAGCGGGTTGTGCAGCAAGATGAGCTGAGAGTAGAAAGTTGCTAGGTTAGTCTAGTTATCTCACAGGACTTCTAGAGCAGAGGTTCACAAAACTTTTTAGACCTGAAAAGTCCTTGCATTGAAAAAAAAAAGCAAACACGTAATTGAGCCCTCTTAAAAATATTACACTATTATGAACTCGCTAAATTTACTCTTTTAGTATTCTCTCTTCTATGCACACAAATTGCGGAACAGCCAATGCGGTTGCACACGAATAGCGTAAAAATTCATCCGAGCTCAGTAATATCCTTACATGAACTATAGGGTGAAAATTAAATTCATAACTGACTTTGTTTGAAATGGAACATAGAGGTTAGATTACGTTAGGTTAGGCTAGGTTATGTTAAGTTAGTGGCTAGGAGTTGAATGGGATTGCAGGTTGCTCCGCAATTCTTGGGGACCACCTGACAGGTATATTTTATTCCGCAATTCGAGTGCGCCCTCTTTTTTTGTTTTGTTTCTGAATATGGTACCGGCCTTCCTTTTTGCATTGTTAAATAAATGTATCCAAGTTAAATTTACTGAGTCTTTCTAACCAAATTAATTTTGCTTCCCTTCTCTTTAATTTTTTATTAATTTTGAACAATCGTTTTCTAACCATGTTTTCTTCAAACTCTTTTTGCAAATTACTACTCTTTTTGAAAATAACTTCTCTATTATTCTCTGCATTTATAATATCATTCCTTACTTTTTACCACTGTTTATCTTGATTCATGTTCTCACTATCCTGTGAGCAGTCCAGGGCAGCGAATCTATTTAAAATTTGTACTTAATATTTATTCCTATGCTCACCATTTATCGGTTTTTCTACATGAGATCTTTATACACATTCCACCTGATTACCCCTTTTTCTCACTGATTACCGCCTGATTACCCTTCCCTCCCCCCCCTACCCTAAGTTTTGATATTAACATGTAGTTGTCTTAATCGCATCTGTGCCCCTGTTTGACCTGACATTTAATATGCTTGCATGACGTATTATATCTATCAGCAAGTGATCTATTTGATTATGTATATTCATGAATATACTTATGCTTGAAGCAAGTACTTTTCACAATAAGATTCTTAAAAATAGTAAAATTTATCAATTTTATTTCATTATTATTAATGACTTCATACAAACTTTTCTTTCCTATTATAGGTCCAAAGAAATATATTCCTTCTTCCTCTTTGTATTAGAATCACCTATTACACTTTTCATATGATAGTTGGAGAACTGGTCAAATATGTGTTCTAGCTCTTCATAGAAATTATCCTTTACTAGGTCATTTTTGTCTTCTGTAGGACAATATACATTTATGATGACCCTATTAAACCACCTCCTTGTTACCACTATACTTGACATCCTATTGTTAGGGATTTTTTTCCCCTTAACTGCTGACATACTCTTTATTCGAATTTTAAAGCTTGTGCCTAAGCTATGTGTGTTCGTACTTCCATAAAAACAACAACAACGTATTCGCCTGATTCTACCTTACCATCTCCTGACCATATAATCTCTTGTATGGCCACTATATCTAATCCCAACTTCTTAATTCATCAATCATTGACTGAAGTGCCATTGGCCTATTATATAAGCTCTTGACATTCCAAGCCTCAATCCTAATTTCTTTCCTTTCTTTACTGGAGTAGTCCCCGCCCGGAGATACGACTGAGGGACTAATTTTTCTCTGTCATATTTTACCTCAGGAACAGCCATGGCAAACTTTTGGGTGTTAATTGATGGGATCTATTTTACGGTGAAAGCTCATCACACCCCATGCATGCTCAATCCCCAAACTGGAGGAATATCCTTATCGGCTGTTTGCAACTGTTTATTCAATATATTCGCAACTACACTTCCTGTCGAAAGGCCGTATCCTCTATCAGCAACCTGAGGACGTGCTGTGCCGTGGATGACAGGGATCAACGAAAAACACACAAACATATATATATCTTTTAGTCTTCTAAACTATTATATATTTATAATACTTTAGGAGACTAAAAGATAGACTTTTAATGACGATGTAGTTTCCTTTGTGACTGAAAAAAAAATAATAGCTGCAAAATTGATCGGTTGTTCGTGACCGATCAGTTTCCGACCCCTGTTTTACTGTCTTAAAAAGCGAAGCAAATAAAAGGAAGTTACTGCTAACAGAAGCACACAAAAGAGGAGGAAAAGCATCAAACTACCCCTTTAATGCCGCTCCGTTTGGCCTCCAGCTGGTCATCGACATCAAGAGGTCTCAGGAAGACCTCGAGGCCCGTCGTAGTCCCCGACTGAGCGTTATGTCTCAGCCGACATTCCGGGAAATCCCCGGAGTCTGAGGAGTCGTCGAAATACTTCGGGCTGCTGAGAAAACAGTGGCGTGGAACCAACTTTTACAAAGTTTATATTTCTTTTGGTGGGGAAGGGGGAAGGTAATTAACGTGAATTTGTTTTAAAAACGACAACACATATTTTAACATCAGTACGACTTACAAACTAGCTTTACGTAGCCATAGTATGATCCACAGGGAAAAGAAACAAGTCAATCGTCGGTACCTAGCTATGTGAACCTCAATAAGTTCTCCTATAACGCGTTATTTGGGTTCTGGAAAAAAAAATCGCGTTATTTAAAAATCGCGTTATAGAAAACATTAATTAAATAGGAAAATAAAGGTAAGCGGGCAGTTGATACTGAGCAGACCTTTGAAACATCTACTACCTTTCATATTTTGTAGTTAATTTTGGTTATATATTATATATATATATAGTGTTCTCTATAATAAATAATGTCAAAAATGGAAAAGCCTTTGAATGCAGAAATAATACATACCTTGAATACATAAAGCAGAATAAATTGTAAAGAGGAAAACAATTGTGTAGGATATTAACGAAAGTGAATGACAATAGCTAAAACCAATGGTAGTTGAAATCAAGTGGTAAATTATATTAGATTAAGCGCGATTGCAGCACTAGGGGTGAAGAAAAAAAGGCACCAGCGCGGGGAATCACAAAAACCAACACTCACGCACGTGATATTATGTGCGGCGGCAGCGGTGAGAATGATTTGCCGGGGGCGGAGGAGGGTGAGGGATAGAGGGGGGGGATCACAGTGGCCCCGCTTTCGGGAGTCGCGTAGCAGCTATCTAGGGACCACGTTATCGAAAAAAACTATAACTATTTTGCTGATCGCGTTACAACCAAATCGCGTAGTAAAGACACTCGCTATAGAACTACCTGTACAGACAAAATGTAACACTCAATATTTGTTTTCACTACGTCTTAATACCCATTCGGGTTGTACGTTTACGTACTAATTACGCTAATGATTTTTTGAGTTATTAGGAAGGTTATTTTTAGATTAAGTGTACCCGCATTTACTTGAAGGGGTGGTATAACACCCGTTTAAAAAAAAACACCTCAATACACCCGAACGAGATTCTAACCTAGGTCTTCCTGTCATCGGCAGTCTAGTCTACTGCGAGAGTATCGCGTTAGACCACTCAGCCACCGAAGCGGGTTACCTCTAAAATCTATCACTTCTAAGTTTTAAATTATAATGCTGTTCATTTCACGTCGTCGCGTATTGCAGACTCGTGGTGAGACTAATTTACTCACCAATGCCTCTTATTTTCTGCGGTGAGGGAGTTGAAAGAGTAGCAGAACCCCCCCTCCGTCCTCTGGAGGTTGAAAATTTGACAGCAGTTCATCGAGTGGCCGTACCAAAAACATCCCAGGAACACTTCGTCGCACCTCGGAAAGACCTGCACATAAAAAAACATATTAAAAATACTGGGGGAAAGTCTCATTACAGCAAATTTTACATCTCAGAGCCCATTAAGGACCTCAGATTATTTTTATTTAAATATTAATTTAAATATGACGTAGACCTATTCTAACCACAATCTTGAGCGGATTAGAAAGGTCTCATGATTATCTAACAGATGGCAACACTAACTAAATTTTGACTTAAAATTAGATTTTCACCCTTTATCCCCTATACCCTTAATGTGTTTCTGTGAAAAATGTATAATTTATATATAATATTATATATAAAATATATTGTTTATTATAATATATAGTTGTATATATGAAAATAATACTATACATATGTCTTATATTTAATTTATTTTTATTTAATATATTGTATAATATTTATTATTTTGTTAATTATAGCTCCATGAAAAAATATTATTATCGCAGCCCCCATCCTTTATCTACATGTCAATCTGTCAGGATAGCCTATCAAAGGGTGGAAGTTGTCTGGTAGGCAAGTTTATTAATCAAAACCGTTGTGTTGGTGGATTTATTGTAGACTAAATTACGTAACGTGATGTAACCAGTTAATTGGTAAAATACTACCAAAGTTATAGTCCAGGTCAGTCATTCTAGCAAACGGTCCTTGAAAACGTATATTTTGGTGAACTACTCCATCTTATCCTGGACAAGATCTACATAGTCCTACCTCGATGGTCCTTGCCGTCAACTAACAAAACCCTCTCTAGGTGGGACGGAAGGGGACCCGAGAAAAGGCTTGTGTTTCTTCAGTTTGTATGGCAAAATATTATTTGGTCAAAATTAACAAAATATTGCTCTTTTAGAAACATAGTTTAATTTTCTTCTCATGGTGATTTCAACAGTTTGTTTAATATCTGTCATGAACATAGCGGCAGATGAGAAACTTTTTAAACGAAGAGAAAATGTTTTCATTAAATTCCAAGACACCTTTAATAGTTATTAAAGAAATTTTGAGGTCACCATGCGAAGAAAATTAAATTCTATGTTTGGAGTGGAGCAATATTTTATTTATTTTGGCCCGAAAAATGTTTTTCCATAGAATCTGCAAAAACACTGGTTTTTTTCCTCGCATCCCCTTTGATTCCACCTTAACACTCTCCAAAGGCTCTACGAAACAAAGAGCCCTTTGTCCTCGTTTTGCATCAACTTATAGCGTTTAAAATGTGTCTTGCTTAGTGATGTTTTACTAAATGTAATTTACTGGCATGTAATTATACACAAGGAAAGTTGAATTTCAAAACATATAATAATTTCAATTTCAATTTCAATTTCCTTTATTATAGTGCCGACCAACAGTCGTAAGACCTATAACAGGCCAGCACTGAAAAGCACACAAGTACATACCCTACAATACATACATTTACATAAGAAAACATGATAGACAAAAAATGGCCAAATAATGCCATATACCGATAAACAACCACGAGACAAAAAAGTAGTTAATAATGATAAGAATAAAAAGTAACATTAAAAATAAATAACCAAATAGTGGTTAAAAGCAGTAACATTATGCAAAAAATAGATCAGAATATTGTAAACTTAAACAATGTAAACTTAAATAGTATTAAATAATATAGGCAGAACCTCTACAAGATAAATTATTGATATGGGATATCCTTAAATAACTCTCTGAGTTTAGCTTTCCTTTTATGATAAAAGTCGAATTCGACAAATCTAGAATTGGCACTATGGATACAACGACCTATAGACCTATAATAATAATAATAATAATAATAATAATAATAATAATAATAATAATAATATGTAAAGTCGTTGTGGACTGTTCAGAATAATTTGTCTGAGCCAGGCTTTCATTATTACGACGGAACTGTGTCTCTTATATAACATACCTGTTCCAATGTTACAGGATACTGACATTATTTTACTGTTGAGATTATTTTTTTTTAACTGTTATAAGAAAAAAAATTGGTTTTAAACCATGTTAGTGGTCACCTGCAGCATAAACTGTGTGAGGTTCAATCCCTTAAACAGGTGAAGGATGGGTGCGGCGACCTGCAGGTGTTCTTTCATCAGGTTCAAGTAGGGGTGCCCAAACTTGGACAGTATGCTCATGACGTGCCACGTGTAGTTCCTCCATTCAGGTGTCAAGGTCACGTTCAGATATCTGAATAAACATGAAAGGAGTTAGACGAGCGATCAGAACTCCTGATTTTGACAAGTTTTTATTTATCCTCACTGACTGCAATGAGTTTTTTTTTTTAATTGGTGGAAAGGAAGGGGTCGGGGGGGAAGAGGGATAGTCTGGACGAGTAGTAAGACTTGTTGTACTCTCTCTCTCTCTATATTTATATATATATATATACATATGTATAATATTTCCTTAAGTACATTTTTATGTGCTCTTTCTTAGAGAATTAATATAAATACTTTTCCATTAAGTGAGTTTTTATGTGCTCTTTCTTAGAGAATTAATATAAATACTTTTCCATTAAGTGAGTTTTTATGTGCTCTTTCTTAGAGAATTAATATAAATACTTTTCCATTAAGTGAGTTTTTATGTGCTCTTTCTTAGAGAATTAATATAAATACTTTTCCATTAAGTGAGTTTTTATGTGCTCTTTCTTAGAGAATTAATATAAATACTTTTCCATTAAGTGAGTTTTTATGTGCTCTTTCTTAGAGAATTAATATAAATACTTTTCCATTAAGTGAGTTTTTATGTGCTCTTTCTTAGAGAATTAATATAAATACTTTTCCATTAAGTGAGTTTTTATGTGCTCTTTCTTAGAGAATTAATATAAATACTTTTCCATTAAGTGAGTTTTTATGTGCTCTTTCTTAGAGAATTAATATAAATACTTTTCCATTAAGTGAGTTTTTATGTGCTCTTTCTTAGAGAATTAATATAAATACTTTTCCATTAAGTGAGTTTTTATGTGCTCTTTCTTAGAGAATTAATATAAATACTTTTCCATTAAGGGAGTTTTTATGTGCTCTTTCTTAGAGAATTAATATAAATACTTTTCCATTAAGGGAGTTTTTATGTGCTCTTTCTTAGAGAATTAATATAAATATTTTTCCATTAAGGGAGTTTTTATGAATTAATATATCCTTTTTCCTTAAGGGCATTTTTATGTGCTCTTTCTTAGAGAATTAATATATATACTTTTTCCTTAAGGAAATCTTTATGTGCGCTTTCTTAGAGAATTAATATATATACTTTTTCTAAAGGAAATTTGTTTGTGCTCTTTCTTAGATAATTTTGTTGCAAGTTTCTCAACTTTTTCTTCATTTTACTCATCTGGTTTCTCTGAGCTAGAAAGTTAAATCACTTGCTTTAGAACTTATGAATGTTCAATATACAAAACATAAAAAAAATAAAAATCTGAAAAAAATCTATTATTAGAAGGGCTACATACATTAATTTTTTTGGGGCAACATTTGAAATTTCAAATACTTAATTTAAGTGTTATAGATGGTAAGAGTGGCTAAGGGTGGATTCACAGGCAGAGTGAGAAAATCACAGTTTCAATCGTAAGGGGGAGGAAAAGACCCAAAGAGTTCACTCAGCCTGTATTTGAACCCCTTCACCTAAGCCCAAACAAGGTTAGACTAATAACTTTGTCCACTTGCCTGCCAGTTGGTGTGTGTGTTTGTGTAATTTAATTCATTCCTCAGTGGTTACATGGAGGTATAGGGCGTTAGTCTCATATTGCACTCGGTTATACATTGATGGGTAGATTAGGGTTCGTAATCCCGGACATTTGTTGTTTTGGGGGTGGTTATCCAAGTTTTATTTTTACTTTTGTTTTCGCGTTATTTTTTAAGCGAACGTGGGTGCTCTTCTCCTAAAACAACCTTTATCATCCCTACTTTTTAGATTAAGCTGTCGACAAAGACCTCTTTTGACTATAGTTATTTAACAATAATTAATTTAATTTCTAAATTGAATATAAAATGGCTAAAATATTAGTTTAACTATTACATCACCCGCTTCGGTGTCCCCACGGTCTAAGGTGCAACTTTTACAATATATTGGACAGCCGATGATGGAGAGATCGTGATTTGATCCCTGTCGGGTATTCTGAGGGTTTATTCCTAAAATGGTTTTCTATTCTACCTCCACACAAATGTGGGTACACTTTCTCTTAATTCAACCTTCCTCATTTTTCGACAATTAGTGTAATTAGTGCATAATCGTATAACCTGAATGAGTGATAAAACGCGATGGTAAAAAAAAACAAAGTTGTAGAAATGTATAAACAAATAAAATGTCGGCACACAAACTTAAAGCTTTCCCTTTGAAATGTTAAAAAAAGAGTTAGCAAAAGTTAGGAAACTTTGGAGGATACAAGCAGTATTAAAGTTAAATAACTTTTGATGGCGTTCAAATAGTAAGGCTAAGAAATACTTAATTACTTCTTGTATTTTTAAGTAGATTGTTTGACATTTTAGACACTCAAACTCGTATATATGTATAGCTTGAAATAATTGCAATACTTAACTCAACCAAGAATAATATATTACCAGTAATAACCAAACAAAAAGTCGCTCTGAGTCAACTTTTTTCCTTGTCAAATTCACAAGGGTTCGCAGTAAAGCCGAGTGGAATCTGTAGCATTTTACAGCAAGCCAAAAGTAGTAGTATTTGAGGGCGCGGCAGTAACACTTGAATGCAAGCTATACACTTCCTGTTCACACATACACACCTGTTCACACATACACTCCCTGTTCACACATACACTCCCTGTTCACACATACACCCCCTGTTCACACATACACCCCCTGTTCACACATACACATCTGTTTACACATACAGCCCCTGTTCACACATACACCCCAAGTTGGACGTATGCCCCTGTCCTAATGCACATATATAGTTGACCATCCTACTAATTATGCATGCACCTATAGATATTTACACCTCTAACCACGAACTTTCCTATTTGCACAGACACCCCTAACCACGAACATCCCTATAATACAGATATCCTTAGCCACGAACATCACTATTTGTACAGACACCCCTAACCACGAACATCCCTATAATACAGATATCCTTAGCCACGAACATCACTATTTGTACAGAAACCTCTAACCACGGACACCCCTGGCTGTACACTACCCCCATAACCCAGCTCATGTCTATCCATCCATCTCACTGACCTGGCTAGTATCTCCTCCCCCGCCCTTCTCTTCACCTTGTTGATACAGATGGTGACAGCTGGGAAGGGCAGCTCGTACAGGGGGTAGTGGGTGCTCTCCACGCTGGTCAGCAGGGGGGAGGTGAAGTAATCTTCACATATGGGGACGGATAGGAAGACGACCCCCACGGCGCAAACCACCACCGCTATCACCCACAACAACCTGCGTCATGAGCACACAGACAGAAGATCGTGGTGGCTTAAAATAATATTGAATATTCACTGCGTGTGCTTTATAAATAAAACTACATCCTGAATAAACTTATAAATTATATAAAAAATCCAGTCAATCAAAAATAATATCGATTTAAAAAAAAAAGGTGAATTAATTTTTATATAATTTCAAAGAAACTACGGAAAAATTATTTAGAGAAAAAAACTAACTTCATAATGTAAATTTAATGGTTGATCAAGAGAGTTATTTAGATAAAGACGGGTGCACTTATTTTAGGTCCATCCATTTCATCTTACTCTCCAAGCTTATATAGTTACTGATGGTCACTAAACTAAACGCACTTTGTTTTTTAAAAAAACTCGATATCATATTTTTATTCCCTCCTTGCCAAAAGCTAAAATATTTATGTAGCTCAGTGACCGAGAAATCTCAGTGAAAAAAAAAAGCCTGAATTTTCTTTTGTACAAATATCCTCATTTCCCTCACTAGAATCCATATGAAAATATATAGAGATGTTTAATAATCAGAATTTTTACATTTTATGGAAATAATTATTTTTAGAATCTGTTCAAAAATAACTAAACATAAACATTCTGATTAAAAACAGTTTTTGAATAAGATTTAATACAGGCATTTCTCTTCCATTGAACGTTAAAATAAATATCTCAGTTTCCTCGACTAATGTCAACATTTCTCCTGATTTTACTGACAGTTATAAAATCCCAGGCATTTTATCTCGATGGGGCCGCGCTGTGTAGTCGACAATAAACCAATTTATTAAGAACTAGGGATAGGGAACCATGGCCTTTAGGTTCTCATAATTTCAGACTGTTCATCCCCCATCACCAAATCTTTGAGAAAGAAGGCTCTCAGGCGGTCATTTCTCACAAATCAACTAGGCTGCTGATGACGAGAAGATCGGGACTTCTAATCCCGGTTGGGTATATTATGGGTGATTTTTTTTCTAAATCATTTTCAACTCTCCCTCCACGTATACCCGAGTACACTTTTCTCTAAAGTCAACCTAACCTCATCCTTAGCACATCAAAGTTAATAGTACACATATATAGGATGGTCCGAACGGGTAGTAGGACATGTTGCTAAAAAGAAACAAATAAAAAACCTAAAAAATTATACTAATTATAGAGTAAAACGTTATCAATTTTGACCGAAAAAAGTTAGTATTTTTTTAAAGTTGCTTACTACCAGAATTCAGGTTAATATGATCTATCACCTTTGTTTTCACATTTTCTTTCCATACTAATGCAGGTACACTTCATTTGAGCTATCTTCCTAATCCACATTCCTCGATTTTTTTAGTGTTTTACTACCTGGTAGGTTCATCCGCATATTTACTAATTACTGTAATGAGTTTGTAATTAGGAAGGTTGAATTTAAAGGAAGTATGCTCACATTTGCGTGGAGGAAGGACGGTAAACCATTTTAGGGAAAAAACCAACCTCATTAAATCCAAATGGATTTCAAACCTCGATCTCCCCGTCATCGGCAGTCTAATCTAACATGAGGGCGACCCGCTTCAGTGGCTGCATGGTCTAAGGCACTACTCTCGCAGTAGACTAGACCACTGATGACGGGGAGAATGAGGTTTGAATCTCGGTCGGGTGTACTGAAGGTTTTTTTACAAAATGGTTTTACACTCTCCCTCCATGCAAATGTGGGTACATTTGATATAAAATAGAAACGTCCTAATTCCTAAAACCATTAGCGTAATTAGTACTTATAAGCGTATAACCCGAACGGATAGTAAGACCCGGTGCTATAAAAACTATACATGAGTGTGACGCCTTAGACCACGTGGCCATAGAAGCAGGTATTAAGACTCTAATAACCAATGTGTTAAAACTTAATATAGGGAGAAAATAAATAAATTCACTCACCTGTCTAAAGTGAGTGAACCATCTTTGAAAATATATTTCACTCCATGGATGGCTGCTTTGTTCGAATAATCTTTAAACACCATGATTGCATTTGAGCTCTTACTTTCCAAAGACCTGTCACGATAACGAAACTCCATCCATTGTCGTCTTATCATCCAAACTTCCGTAGATTTCTTTTCAGAATACATTAGTGTATATTTATATAAAAATCGAGAATACTTTTCTACATTTTTTAGAATAAATAAATCGTTTATCTTTTGAGGTGACAGAATATCTTGTCTTTAAAATAAATGTAGTTTTGTTTTGAACACTACAAATAAATCTTAAATAAAATGGAAAAGTGCTATTAAAAAGTTTCTAATCTGTTGTAAAATTATCACGTTGTATGTAACAAAAATAGTGTTAAACTTAAATAATTTCAATGGTTTTGCACACAAACAGAAGCTATCTTTATCTCCCACTGGTTAGTTAATCGATGATCAAGTCTAAACCTGTAACTGTGTTTAACACACCGAACCAACTGCTTGTTACTCACAAAGTTCAACGAATAAAGCCATTAAAATACAAACTGTAACAGCCCTCCGTGTTGTCCGATATGGTGTTCACGGTGTTTAGCTCTCTTTGTTTAATATTTCATCTGGATGTGTTGAGTACCATTGCTTAGCCGAAATACAAACAGTCTAGGCAAAGAGCTAGTAAACATATCGATTAGCGAAACTGGAGCACGCAGTTGACATACTCATTAAAGGGGACATATATATAATGGATAGGAGGGACCTTAATTAGAATAATGACTGCCTTTTGGCTGGACGTTTCCCTCTCGTGTTTTTACTTAGTTTAGTTGTTTGATGGTTTGCAAAACACGTTAGATTTATCGACGTCGAAATAATCGTTTGGTTTTTGTTGGTATAATGTTGGAATGACAATACCTTACCTGTTTACGTTTTACTCGTTATTATTATTATCTAATTATATATTTCTTTTACTTGTTTTATAATTACGTCATACTATTTGTTCAGTTCATACGAATATATTATAGTTACTCTAATTACATAGGGATGAATAAGGAATCATTTAAGAGGTAATCTACCAGAATTTGTTTCGAGGGAGAGTGGGAAAATATTTAAGGAAAATCCATCATCAGTAAACCAGCTGGGGTTTGAACCCGGATCTCCCCTTCATCAGCAGACCAGTATAATACGATAGTGATGCCTTAGACCATTCGGCCACTGAAGTGGGTATAAATAAATAATAATTTATGGTAGGATCTTCATAAGAGAACCATAAAATTTTTGATTTTTTTTATGTATCACATCTTACCACACGTCCGGGTTAAATGCATATTTATTAATGGAGTAGGGGAAAGGAATGTATACTTTATACCAAATGCACCCGAATTTGCTCGGAAGACGGTGGAAAACAATTTTGGTTAAATACACCCTCACTGAAACCAGTCGGAATTTGAACCTCAAACTCCCGATAAGCGGTAATATTGTCTGTTTTAGCACTGCGTCTTACTACCCATCCAAGCTATACACATATATGTACTAATAACGCTAGTGTGTTAGGGGTGAGTAAGGTTGAATTTAGAATAAGTGTACCCGTATTTGCGTGGAGAGAGAGTGGAAAACAATGTAGGACAAACCCTCTTCAGTAAACCTGACTGGGATTCAAACCCAGATTTCACTGTCATTGACAGTCTAATATTTTGCCGAGAGTGATACCTTAGACCATACGGTCACAGAAGTAGGTATCTAGACTATTACAGAAGTGATCGACCAGCAATGTTGGTTTTTATTGATTTACACTTATAAACGATCCAGTTTTTTATATTACATTTGCTAAACTGTACGTGATGTATGGAAAGTGACAGCAGCATAAACCGTTGCTTGGTGTATAAATACGTGAAAGTCTCTCTAGTATATTATTGACTTTTTTCCTTAGAACCGAGAATTACTACCCATTCGGATTATACGCTAGTATATTAATTACGCTAATAGGTTAGGGATTAGGAAGGTCCTATTTAAAGGAAGTGTACCCACATTTGCGTGAAGAGAGTGGGAAACCATTTAGAAAAAATCACCCTCGTTACACCTGACCAGGATCGAATCACGGTTATCCCGTCATTGGCAGTCTAGTCTATTGCAATAGTAGCACCTTAGACCATGTGCCCACCGATGTGGGTTATTGACTAATTAGATCTACCTGTTGTTAGGCTATTTGATTATAAGAAACATTGCAGGAGCTTATGATTGAAAATAAATAAATATATTAATGGTGTTTTTGCACACATTATTACTCTAGCTGATGTTTTAAAACAAAAAAAAATGAAAGATTTGTACTCATGGCTTAGTGTTTGGAAGGATTGGCCATAAGTCTCGGGGATCCCGGTTGGATTCCAATCTGTGCTGACAAATTTAGCCTATTTATAAGTTATATAGGGGCTATTCCTACTATTCAATTTATAATACACAGGTGTTTGGGATGTGTGTGGACTTTAAGGTGTATTTGTATATTTTAAGGTATTTTTTTAAGTAATGTTTATAAATTTAACATTTAGTACTATAAATAAAAAAGGCCAGATTCTTCATATTACTTAATGAATAACATAATCAATTCTTTATCCTCCTAATTATTTTAATTAATTCTTTGTGAGAGGAAAATCTCAAACAAATTCAACTATAAATAAGATTTATAAAAAATTCATAGATTTTAAAACCAATTATTTTATCTTTACAAATTTTCATAAAGATATGGAAAAACACACTCTTCACTTTAAATTTTAAATAATTTAACATATTTTAATGTGTTTATTTAGATCATTGACCGATGCCAACCAAACCCCCGAGGTACTATATCTTGTTTTTAACGTTTTAATGACAAAAACATATTTTTATATAAAAATAGGATCTTAAAAGTTAAATAATTATTATTTCCATATCGTGTGGAACTCTGAAATTCTATGCAATATTTAATATTGTGGTCCACAATAGACTTAAGATTAAATTTGAAAGAGATACAAACACAATATTTAACAATTATATACCGGATCTTTCCTTACTCAAAGAGTTTATAAACTAATTTATTTTTAAATATTTTCCTAATATCTATGATTTTAATAAGAAGGTTCGCATTCAAGTCCCAGCTAGGAAATATTCTAGAAGATATTATTTTAGATAGAATTCACATGGGTCAAAGTTTACTATAATTATTGTTATATCATAGACTCTAATAGTATCTAAAGTGTTTAGTATTAATTATTTTGACACTTAAATAGATTTGTTAGATACTTTGTCTCGATTAAATAATTTCTAAACCCATGGATTATTTCAAACAAAAGACAACACACAAATTATATCAACCCATTACATGGCAGCTATACTACACCCAGCTACGTCGTTTAGTTATTTACTTAATGGATATTTGTACGAAACTATATGTATATAGTAAGTTTCCTAGTTAGCACTCTGTGGAATCAAATAAGGACTCCCTACTACTGTGTTCAACAACTTTAACAACTAATCTATAAGTAGTAGCGGTCTAATTTTACAGTATCTATCTAACCACCTATTTATGTATGTATGTATGTATGTATGTATGTATGTATGTATGTATGTATGTATGTGTGTGTGTGTGTGTGTGTGTGTGTATGTATGTATGTATGTATGTATGTATGTATGTATGTATGTATGTATGTATGTATGTATGTATG